>WEIS01043872.1:552-23183 GCA_013389965.1 Todus mexicanus
TTACTGGGGAAAGAACTGCTTAAAACATCTTGTCTCTCCCTGTGTCCGAGGTACACATGGATCCAGGACCCGAAGAGGGGCAGCACAGTAGTTTGGGAAAGATTTTCCCTTTCAGATGTCAGTTGTAAGGGGAATCGAGACGTTTTAGAACTCATCTAGAAAGAATCATTATACTCCTAACTTGGATCCCCCAAGCAAATCTAGTTTAGTTCCTGCGGAGAAGATTGCAGAAATCACATCTAACCTTTTCTGTTTTCAGCAAATAATGCGTACTGCCATGAAGTACAACCTGGGTCTGGACCTGAGAACAGCTGCCTATGTCAATGCAATTGAGAAAGTCTTCAAAGTGTACAACGAGGCTGGCCTGACTTTTACATAAAGAGGCTGTTACCGCTCCTTATTGTATCCTGCCCCTCTTGCTGTTAATGTACCCTCTTCTTGAGAAAGCTTATCACAAGTTTACATGTAACCACAAAAAAAAAAAAAATTCTTTTCTTCTGACATTATAGCGGATTCTATTCTCAATTAGTTTCAATCCAAACCAGTCTTTTTTACAATAAAAATCCATGGATTAGGAAATCGTATACACGTATGTATCTGAAGATAACAGTTCATCTGCACTTGTGGGGGCCATTCTGGGTTATTTCGCCTACAAAACAAAATGGTACATTTTACGTATGAGAGAGTGGTCTTGCCACCTGAGCCACTTCTCAGACTTCAGATCAGATACTGTACTAGATGAGCGCTTGGCTCATTATTACTTCATGCACTTTTGTTTAATGATGTAATTTTGGCTTCGGCACTTTCAATAAGGCCTTGTATGATCAATGCTGTGGCATTGTCAAAGGAAGAATGGGCCTCCAGCAGGGATTAACTTTGATAGGAGTCTAATTTTTATTTGTAGTAAAGCTTCAGGCCTGATTCTTTTTAGGCAATGTTTTTTCTTTAACTGTGCTGCTGTTATGAGACTGCCTTTTATTGCTTGTTTAAGCTAGCTTGACTATCACCATGAAGTATGCAGAGGTGACAGACTAATATTTTTATAAGCTGAAACTATTGAGCAACTCTAGTTATGTTTTTAATGAATTATCTGCATAACTATCCTGACTATAGATCGTTTTCGGGGTTTTTTTTAAAAAAAAAGGGATAGTCTGAATTTGGTAAGCAATCACACTTAGGTTTTTTGGAATTATTTTTCAGTCTTCTCCTTTCAGAGGCTTTGTGAAAATCCCAAAACTGCCTCAGTGAACAACTAAAGTGAAACTGAACCCAGAAACCATTAGCCAAACTACATTGGAGCTAGAATGCTGCTATAAACTTAATCCACTGTCTTAACATACATAGCCTTCTTCTTTTTTTGGGTCATCAGGAGGTCTCAGAAAGTTTTGAATATCTTAGACGAAGTGGACCTCAACACAATATTGGATCAAGCACAGTTTTTGAAATGTAAGGCTTTTGTCCCGTGGAGTCCCCTTGAAGTGCCAGATGTTATTTATGTAATGAATATGAATGTTTTTTTTAAAAGACAACTAGTTCCTCCCAGAAACTCATGCTTTTTTTCTAACTACTTTGTAACTGCATGACATAACCTGGAGAGAAGAGCAGTTATTAAAAAAAAGTTGACCTTTCCAAACCTACTACGCTGGTGTTATTACTGTTTTCTATTTCCTGCAATAGCTCTCTGTAGTTCCAATCAGTCTGAGAATCTTCACAGCACACCTCTTTGTTCAGTACACACCTACTGATAAGATCCTCTCTGAGTCATCCTAAGAGGCTCACTAATACAGAGCTGGCTCTCGAGCTTCCCTGTCAGCAAGACTCTTGAAGTTGGATGTATTTTGGTAAATAGTGCAGGTCTTTACTGTGATTTAATTAGTGGCTTACTCCATCATATATGCCGGTATCTAGGGGTAGAAATGTAGTACTGATCACCTAAGCACAGTATATATATATATATACACTAGCATTTGGGGGTTTTTGTTTACAAGGAGAAAGCTTTAACCATGAAAGAATTGTTGTGATCAAGGTGTAGCTCTCTATACACAAGCTCCGTATCTTGGACTGTATTTTTCAGTGCTGTTTTTATGGAAGCATTTATCATATAGAAAAATGAAACGAAGATTTTAACAACTCAACTCTGACAAACTGTAATCTGCTTCCACCAAAGCTTACAGGCTGAAAACTCACAGACACTTATTATTGCAAAGAGAAAGAATCTTAAAAGCCAGGTTATATTATCCAGCATCAAAGCTGTTGAAGGTGAAGTGCAGTAGCAGAGAAGAGACTTAGCTAATTTATTGTTGTTCTCCCCGCCATCCCTTCTCATTTCCTCTCCTCTCCAGCTAGTAAAGCACCTCGAGCTTGACTGTACAAATGTGAAAAGTTGAACCTTTTCAGTGTTGAAGCACATGGAAAACCAGCATCGATCGCTAACTGGAGTAGCATCTGCCTCCTACCCACTTCACAGAAAA
Organism: Todus mexicanus; assembly: GCA_013389965.1. Taxonomy (NCBI): domain Eukaryota; kingdom Metazoa; phylum Chordata; class Aves; order Coraciiformes; family Todidae; genus Todus; species Todus mexicanus. The sequence goes on from WEIS01043872.1 coordinate 3,024, forward strand.
AAGAAAAAAAGCCAGAAGCTGCACAATACCCAAATTCCCCAATTCCGTAGTATCTTAAGTTCTTGTAAATCTGCACATTAACACTTTTCTCCCCCAGGATGCCTTGCAAGAAAGCAGACCTACCACCTGGCGTGATTTTACCAAACCCAAAGATGAGCCCTTCAGGTTGACTGGGTTTCTCCTCAGCCAACTTGATTGCAGTGGTTACCAACCTCTTGTCAAGTGTTGGGAGACCCATGAGACACGAACCTTGCACATTAATGCTACATCGATGCTGAGCATTACTGAGCTCAGTCCCAATGCGATCATTCAGTTAAGGAAAATAAGTAAAATTGGATATTCCTTACCACATTCTGTAGCACGTACCTCTCAAGACCCAGCAATAACGACGGAGAGAACAAAGCGCTAAAGTTTCACGCAGTTGCTATGAGTTAATGTAGTCAGTTGGGTGCAAATCAGCTCTAGCCTTTTGCTAGCCCTGAGCCACAGCTGAAACAAGCAATCACTTGGGGGTGTGCACTATGAATATTAAGGGGATAGCTGCAACTGTTCAATCAGGTGTTAGACCAAACTTCTTGGGGAATGCTCCCCTCCTTACACAGACATACCCACACACACCAGTTTTATCCTCCAGCTAACAACATAGTCACTGCTTAGGTTCACTACGCATGCCCGCATTCACCAAGAAAATGGCTCGGGTGGTTGGCAGGGAGCCAGCCGGGACCTGAAGGTAGATTGGAGATTGCTCTGAACCACACCTACTACCTAGAGCGAAAAAGATCCTTGGCACAGCGGGTGCTTGCAATCTCTCCGGCGGTATTAAGCGCTGATTACGGAGGCAGTTTCTGATGAATAGTGTCTCAGTGAGCACTCTGAAGCTAGGAGGGCATTTCATACGGATGACAACAAAGTATTCAGGGTTACATGCCACCTGCAAACTACTAAATGCAAAATATCTCTGTTATACAGAAGAGCAAGTAGAGCATCATTTCTTTATCCCAGCAAAGAGCTCAGTGCTACACCTGTTCTCATTGATGGCAACCGTCACCGTCAGGAGGAAGCGTTGGAGCAACGGTAATTCCTGCTGTGATTTCAAGATGTGAAGTAAGTGACCTCTAAAATATACTGTTAGTAATTGACAAGTCTGTAGCATCAGATTCTAAGCTCACGTGCAAACACGATGTTTGTTGTTTTTTGGAGTTCTGTTGTTGTTCAGTTGGTTTTGGTTGTTTGTGGCTTTTATCTTTTTTTTTTACCAGCTCAGACTTGCTCAGCTCTCATTGCTTCTGCTCCTGCTCAGCTACTGTCCATCTGTGTGTCTGACAGGAGCTCTGCAAATGTGGCAGACGACTCCATCGCCATACCGCGTGCTGCGTTACTCACCAGTACGTGGCTGTGCAGAGCTGCTGAGGTCGTACCAGTGACCCAGCTCAGGCAGCATTAGGCAGTCAGCAGCCAGCTAAGTGCTCGGCCAGCAGTGATGCATCCTTCCGCTGTTAGTTTCAGTTTGAGTCACGGGAGCCTGCAGGTACTTACCTCGTCTTGAAATCACTGCTGGGCGCTCAGCTTGAGACTTACACACACACTCAGTCATGACTTAGGCTCGGTGACAAAAAGGGAGAGACCACTTCAAGTACTTAAGTTGACGTTGTGCCCAGCCTGAACCATCCCTTACCTCGTAAAAAAAGACGGTGTTTACCTGCATTAATAGCACAGCTTTAGCCGTCTGCTGTGTGACGTAATCCCGTCTTTCTCAACCAGTGATGGTAAATATTTTGTGAACGCGTTAACAAAGGGTTCGTAAGGAACACATACAAGCGAGGAAGTGTGTAAGTATTTACTTTATTTAAAAGTACATTTAGTAGAAACTCGTTTACAAAAATTTCAGTAGTGGTACATTTGGATCTTCATTGTCCAAAGCTTTTGCCCCACGAAGCTGCTTGGTTCGCCACGTTTTTTACGGCTTTCTCACCGGTTTCAGCAACCTTGTAGACTTCACCAAGAGCTTTCAGGACAGAAAGACAAAGGTAACTGTAGCATCACTGCTATACCTTCCCCCTTTCCCACCTTGTGGGGGGGACCTGTCTGGGATTTCACTGACATGACAGTGAAATGAACAGAAACATCACCGTACCTTTCTGGGCAGCATCCTTAGCTTGGTCCACTCCTTGCTGCACAGTCTGGCCCACTGCATCCACTGGAATTAAGAGGAAAAACAGGCATTGGTTAAGAAGTCTTCACCTTTCCCCTGAATTCAGTAACCACGTTTTAAAAGGGTTCCCTAAATGGGCTAGAAGATGAAAAATTATTCCCTAAGGATGGGTACCCTGATCTAGCAGGCGATGCTACTGACTAGTTCCCACACTACCCATGTGTCTTGGTACAGATGCAGATTACGGGCATAACAATGTGTGGCACATACAGTGTCAGGAAACAATCCTAGTAGTGCAATGAAGCTTTCCTTCTAGTGAGCCTGGTTAGGATCTGCCAAGAGCAGGCCTGGAGAAGATTCTCTGGCCAACCCCGTAAAGCTCGATGCTGTCTCGCTGAAGCAGCACATGCTGTAAGAGCAGCACGTCAGAACTTAGTGATTAGACCAATACTACTTCTTGTAGCTAGAGAAATTTTTGTTCTATAAGAGACTAGACTGGTTGTAGAGTCATGGCAATGTTCAATAGAGGAGACTTCTTGGGACACAAAGAGCAAGAGAAGCTGTTATCGTGAAGTAGAGGAAAATAGTGCAGCCTGGAAAGTAGCGATAAATATTGATGACTGCCTCCAACAGATAGGATTGGGGAAATCTCGCTCACAAGACTGCAGGTCAAATAAAATTTAGGGGCAAATGGCCTTCAGCTGAACCTGTATTTGGTTTGCTCTCCCAAATACTACCTTCAAAGAAAAAAGATGGGTTTGATATGGTGAGAGCACAACAGATGCCAAAGGAGAGGCTGACTAAGCAAGCCAGGCTCCTCGTGGCCATTGCATGAAGGAGAAGCACTAAGATGAGGAGGACACTCAAGTGGAGTGGGAGCGTCTAAAGCTTCAAAGGCCTCCAGGCTTGGATTGAATGGTTCCTCAACAGTAGTTATTTCATTGTGTCTTGTAAAAACCAGTGGCCTATTTCACCTTGGACTTGTAGGACACTTTCTACTGCTTAAAAGACGTGCTAATTATCGTGCATCATCTTTTGCCTCAGTTTCCTAACAGGAGTTGCTCACGGCTCATAAGGTGCAGCTGAGGAAAATGCTTCCCTTAGCGATCTGCAGTCACAGCCAGGTCATGGCTCCGTGGGGTAGGTGCTGATTTTAGACACTTGCAAAGCCCCATTGGGCCACCCCACACTCGACAATGGCTCCTGGGACTGGGCCTTCTGGGCACGAGCAGGCACAGTAGAAGCATTTCGGAGACAAGGTACTCAACAGTTGCAGAGCCACCAGTTGGATGGACTTGAGTTAGATTAACTGGCACGAAATCCCCCTTCATTTTCATTGAAATGAGGATTTGGAGGGTATCTCTATAATGCTTCCAGGAGTTGGTGCAGCACTGGCAGCGACATGAGTTCAGCATCACGTGCCATGTATTTACTGCCCATCATCAAGGGACATGCTGAAGAGAGACAAGTGAATATCCAGCAGTGCCTGGGACCTCCCGTTGTTGTTCAAGGATCGGACTCCATCTGGAAAAGCCGTTCTGCAGCACAGGACGGGCTGGGAGTTCATGAGCAGGGTTCAGGCAAAGGGCTTCCGACTGCTCGTATCTGAAGAACTGATTCAGCTTCAAGTTCTTGGGACAGAAGGGGAAGGACTGCTGCTGCTAGTTAAAAACTTTGCCCTTAAACTCTGTTGACTCCTAAACACGTAGTTCGAACAGCTGAACATCGAGATTGTTATTCAGCTCCTTCAGGATGAGAAATACCACTGCTAAAATACCTGTATCATTCTTCCAGCATAGGAAGCATTAGGTATTTCCCCAATGTTAAACTTCGGAACATTTAAATAAGTCACAAAAGATGCATTTCTAGGGCTGCTGTACAGCAAAAGCAGAGAAATCTTCACTTGAAAACAAACTGAAGGTTACCCTCCAATTGTCCACATCCTGGTGTTTTTCTTTCATGCTTCAGCATCAAAATAGTTGATTTAAGCATAAACCCAAATTCTTTGGAAAATGGGGCGATGGGTGTGGGATTACACAGCTTTCCCATTCCCAGCAAACTGAACCAAGGCTGGACAGCAAATGAGTGGCAGGCTTTCCGCTTGTTTCACTGGGCATGTAAATTGCAAGTAGTATTTCCACTGCGTTTGAAACCTCAGACAAAATACCCAGTTTCAAGAGTTGACTTAAATGTCACGTAAAAAAAATATGACAGTCTCCACTGCTCACGTATTATATTAAGCACAAATATTTCAGGAATTGCACTAGCGCAGACTCTGTTAAAGCTTCACTAACAGTGGCTCATCTCAATGGCATTTAAATGTTATTTTGATTTGGGGCCGATTCAGCAAGCCTCTGAACTTGGTTCGGGTGCCCTGAGCCCCTGCAGCTGCACTTGTGCTTTCAGTGGAGTGAGCGGCAGGACTGGCAGCAGAGCAGAGCTGACTTAACTGCGCGTAGTCGTGCAGCATCGAGCAGATCAAAGACCTCGGAGCTTTCGGGAAACTAATCCGCTACGCTACTGCAAAACTCGTATTTATCGTGGCTGTTCACGTTGGGAAGGAAAACAAGCAGCCTCCTCTCTCAGCTTTGCCCTGTCCTCTCTTCAGCGCATCGTCTAACAGACCCACAGAGCGAAAGCTAGATGGTGAGAAGTTGTGGGAAACCAATAGTTAACATCAGTCCTTCATTTACTAGTGTTAGAGGGTTTGGAGATCCCAGGACACACTGACCCCACCCTTGGGGACAGCACCTACAGAGCTCATGCCTAAGAAAGAGACAGGTTTGCTGCAGCTGCAGGGGTGGGAGCAGGGCACACGCTGACACCCAGGGCACAGGGGAAGGGAAAGCAGCAATTTGTATTTACCTGCCACTTGTGCAGCGCTTTCAGCCTGTTGCGTGACTTCCTCAGCGAGCTTCTTCCCAATCCCGAACATGGCTGCGCTCAGTCCTCTCTTCCCCGCAGAGAATGGGTGAGCGAATCCCTAAATTTGGTTCTGCTACAATGTTTGGCGAAGTGCGGCTTTTTATAGACAAAGCAGGACTCCTCCCAGCAGTTACGGGGCAAATGCAAACTGGAACAGGGAGAAGCCATGAGCCCTTGTCAAGTGATTAATACACGAGGCATAAAAGGGTAGAGAGACATTAGTGTGTTTATTATATTTTCCTCCCCGGAGAGAGGGCGTGGATTAATCAGAAGTTTTCCATAGCCCAGGAATGCAAGCTTTGTGTTTCCATGTTGCAGAGTTGGTAAACAGCGTGCGTGCCACAGCTGGCTGGACCAAAGGCTCCCCGGCCGGTGCCGCAGGGGGAGAGAGAGCCTGGCACGGCTTGTCGTGAACCGGGCACAAAAACATTGCGTCGCAACAACATTCAGCTGGGGAATTGCTTAAATCAGCTTCGGCGTTTCAAAACCTTACATAGAAAAGCATCCAGTTGCAGATGATGCTGTCCCGCAGTTGTTGGGGTTTTTTTTCCTCCTCGGCAGGACTTAAAATTCGTGGTTATAAAAAGAAGTGGGAGGAGCTCACCTCGCTTTTTAAAGTATCTGATGAAATCTTTACTGCGTTAGGTGAAGCTAATAATTTTGTGGTATGTCATAATTCATGTCTTAACCCCTTGTTTTCAATGCCCAACTCGGGAAAGCGAAGAGAGTTTCGTATCCTTCCCCTCTGTCCACACAGCAAACACTCGCAGGACCCCGCGCAGCTCCCAGGGCCTCGGGCATCAGGCAAGGGCAGGTGGGACGCAGCCCTGCAGCCTCCTCCCGGCCATCCCAGGAGCCAGGCGGTGCTGAGCTGCAATGCCACCTGCCCCAAGCGACACAAAGCTGAGCTGCCACCTTGTTCCCCGAGCAGGAGCCAGCAGGCTGGGCCCATGTGCAGCACGGTGGGAGTTGGGCTGCCAAGCGCCCCATCCCCACCCCATCCAGGCTCCTCTCGCAGGACACCTACACGGCAGCCAGCCGGGAGCTGCTCTCACCCCAGAGAGCTCGGCTTCCTTTCTTTCTGGGATCATCTGCTCTCTCACAGAACTGCTCCTGCACCCTGTGGTGCAGTGGATAGCGGCTGTCACACTGTTGATCAAAAAGTGGTTGCTGAAAAGGCAGGGTAAAGTAGAACACACCTCAGAACAAAGGCTTGGTTAATCAAACTTCTGCCTACAGATGCCACCACCGCAGGCTCTGGGAATGTCTCTCGTGATCCCAGCTACGCCACTTCATCAACTACAATTTCTTTGCAATGTCCCTTTCAGCACTACAGCAAGAGATTGTGTTTTCTTTCCACCGTTGCCATTTCATACAGACCACAAAGCCCAGCTTGATGTCAGTTAAATACGATGCACAGGGTTTTCTGGGAGGGACTTCTCTGCATCGTTTCATCTTCTGACAGCCGGAAAGGGATTACTCCCCGTATTCGAAAGCAAATTCTGCCAGAATATGCTCACGAAAACCACAAGGAAAGTAAGAAGTTAGGTTTAAAGCAGATGTCTCCCTTGACATCAAGCCGAGGGGCGCTGACAAAGTTCAGAACTGGCCGACGGCGCAGAAAAAAGCCCTGAAATATTTCAGATAACTCAGAGCAGCGTTTGACCCGTGGAAATTCACTGGACGGCAGCCGCGTGGTGATACGCACCCAGTGTTCCCAGCAACATCCGCAATTCCCCCCAGCTGGCCTTGCTTGCAGGAAGCAGCAATTTCCTACTCCTGCTCTGCTGGTGCTCTAGATACCGAGAGGGAAAGATACACAAAGACACCGAGACTCGGAGTCGGTGCTAGGCTTGTGTGTTTGGCAAAGCGACTGTGTACGCTCTCCCAAGACACTAGAAATCCCCCTCTTCGTTGGAGCTTAATTGCCAAGTGAAGGACGGTAGCACCTCTCCCACGCAGACACAACTCCTGCTTTAAAAAGCCACATCATCGCTAGCTCTTGAGAAACTCTCACGAGAGCAGGTTAGTACGGCACCAGCACTGACAGCTTGACTCCCCAATGAACCTAAACGTAGAAATAAAAGGACAGAAACGATGCTGATTGCGTTACTCTGACACACTGTGGGTTTCTGTATTGAATTGTAACGCCAGAGAGAGTATGTGCCCTTGCAACACTCCCTACTAGCAGGTGAAGGTGGCGTTTGCCTCAGGAGTGAAATCATACAGCATTAAAATCATACGGCATTAAAACACACACGAGTTTTCAGATACAAAAATGACCTGTTTTCTGTTATTACACATACACTAAAAAACACAGAAGACCAGTAAAGAGGTGTAGTTCTCTGCCGGCACCAGGGGTTTCATTGCACGCATTTAAGTCATCCTTAGGTTGCACTGAGCGCTGCAGCTTTCGCCATTCATCATCTCAGCTAAGGAGAGCAGGGCCTCATCTCCTGCTGGCTCCTCTGGGCTCCTCACGTACTGACAGGTTCCCCTCACCTCGTTCCCCTCCCTGTGCCCAGGGGATGGTGCAGCCAAAGCCCAGAGCGCACAATACCATGACAATCTGCTAAGAACACAGCTGAAGCTGCCAAGGCGCAAGCTCATGCGTTCCCTGAGCTCAGCCAGCGACCAGCACGGGCAACGCGCGGAGCCTGAGCCCCGAGACACACCCCGGCGTTCTGTGCCACGAGCACAGGCTGGTGGACGCGCACCCCAGTCTGCCCGAGCACTGGCAGCCACCACCTGGAGCTACCTCAGCCTCTCCCACCAAACCACATCCCACCGCCGGGCAGCCACAGCACCCAAGGGGGGGCAGAAATCACAGCGCTGGGGGCAAAGCCACAGTAACCACAGCACCGCGACTGCACCCCCGGTGCGGTGTGCCACCAGCACCCATATCCTCAAAGCACACAGCCACCTCCCATGCCTCTTTCCTACCTGCCCATCACGTCTGCAGCCAGGACCTCCCTGGGGGTCCCTCCCACAGCCCCTTTATAGCCTCCCTGGCCCCACCTGGGCACAGCTGGGCAGCCCCAGCCCAGGTGCAGCAGGTTTGGGGAAGGGGACCCTCACCCCACCCCAGCCCTGCCTGCAGCAGGGCCCGTACTCACCAAACTTCGCAGGGTTACAGGTGAAGGGACAATGTAGGCGATTGTCTGGAGATGAATTTAGCACATGAAAGGAAGGTCATCTTTGTCTCCTCGTGGGCAGCAACCCCCCAGTGAACCTTCGGCTGCCAAGGGCTCTGGGAGCAGACAGCGCTGGCAGCTCCAAAAAGGAGCTGAGCGACATCACAGACAACAGATCTGTTCATAAAGAGAGAGTCCAGAGAGTAACCGGAACGTGCCCTCCAACATCGTTAAACCAGCAATCGGGGTTGCTTTGGGAGATGCAGGGTGCAGAGAGCTGTCCGGCTTGCTGAGGCTCCTCGGGTCACCTGTCCTGTTGCTGCCATTTGCTGCTGCTTTTGGGGAAGGGGAGACGCTGAGTCTGACCTTCTTTCAGATCGTGGCAAAATGACACAGGGCAGGCAAAGCCCTCAGCCTTCGCAGCAGCTTCACCCCCAGTGCGCGGCAGTGGCACATGGAGAGCAGCATCCCACCCAGCAGCAGCTTAGGAGTCTGTAGTTTCCTTGATCTGACGTTTGGGAAGCCAAGGGTTTTTTTACAGACGAGCTGCCCCTGGGCCCCGCACTGCAAGAAGNCCATTCTCGGCCCCATCTCATGGCAAGCGGTTTCTCGGCAGCCTCCTCAGGCCGCAGTGAGCTGCTCCCGCACTTGCACTCCATGGGCCCAGCATGAGCTCGTCCGTGGCTCCCTCCTGGCACCCACCAGCCGCCCAGAGCAGCCCCCCCTGTCCCACCTGGGCCCCATCCATGTCCCATCTGTGTCTTGCCTCCCAGCCCCCAGGGACAGGCTGCAGCTGCCCCCCCACAGCCCCCCAGACCCAGGGGGCTGCCCCCAAAGGCCTCAGGGGGTCCCGCGGGGTTGGGTCAGGGCCATGGGCAGCGCCACAGCAGGGAGGGACAACCAGAGGAGCTGCAAAAAGAGCAATCTGAGGAAAGGGGTGAGAAGCCACAGGGTTAGTCCTAAAGGATGGAGGTGATAGGTCATAAACGCTGCCGCAATCAGACGTGGGAAATGAAACGGCAGCCAAAACAATGAGGTGTGAGGGCAGGATCCGGGGGAAACTGAGGCAGGGGAAGATAATGCTGGCAGGCCTTGGGGGGCTGCTCAGGGCAAGGCCAACAGAAGAGCAGCAAGAAGGGTGTTCTTTACCAAGGGGTGGGTTAATATTTAGCACAGCACGCCTCTGCGCAAGCAGCAGGCCAACCTGCTGTGCTCAATGGCTGTGCTCTCTGCTGTCCGGCTTTTACACAGCAGCTGCTCTCCCAGCTTTTAAAATTAACCACAAGGGCTACAGATGCTCAAAGGGTGCTCGCAGGTGACTGAGCGAGGTCTGGGAGCTGTAACTGTAAAGAAAGGGAAAAAAAACCCTAAACAACAGAGCTGCTACCAAATAGGAAGGAGAAGCTACACATAAAAAGGTTTTGCTTTAAATTCCTGGTAAATTCCTATCTGAAGGCAGAAGAGAAACCAAACAAGCATCACTTGAGTGCACGCGTGACCCAGTGCCGTACGGCGGTGGCTGTGGGGCTGGCAGCACGTATTAAGGCAAGGCTTAACACGTAAGCATTAAGTAAGTAAGTAGCTCCAGAAGCTGTTGGCCCCAGCAGCATGGCAGGGTGCAGAGCGCAGCCCAGAGCTGGGCCCCCCGACTGCTGCCAGGGCTGGAAACTGCCCAGGGAGCCAGTAAAGGGCACGGGGTCAGGGAGAGGTGGCAAGAATTTACAGGAAGATCACCTTTGCCTGTTGCCACGTGAAGGGAAATTACACGCGCAAAGACAAGTTTCAGAAAACTCGGATTCTCGGTAACCCTTGGGCTGTTAATCAAAGCAGTCACCCGAGATGAGGAGTCACGTTTTCTCGGGCAAAAAAACCCCCCAAGCAGCTGAAGGTGGATTTCCAGCAGCCTGGTAAAACCTGTGCACCCCGTGCCCCTGCCCTGCTGAGCTGCAAAGGGGAGATGGGGAGGCTGCTCGCCCCCCTGGGGAGGTCTCTGGGGTGCTGGAGTGCGACATGGGAGAGGTGGTGCTTGTACTGGGTAGCCTCAGCAGGCTGGCATGGCAATCCCCTTCGCTCAGCGTTTCATGGCTAGGGCAGCTGCGGGCACACCCAGGAGCGAGTTTTAGGTGCTGGGCAACCTTTGCGTGTCTAAACCTGATGGCACAAGAGCTGGGGGAGCTTTAAGGGTGTCCGTGTGGATTTTACACAACATCTGGAAGCATCAGGTGGGGTGGGAAGGGATGGCCCTGGGCTGGGACACGGCTCCCTGCATGATGCACGAGCCCCAAATACTTGAAGGCCAAAGAGTGCTGTGACTAAGGCAGTGACCTTAGTTGTGGAGCAAAGGGTTGAAGCTGAGACCTAGAAACACTTGCCAGCAAGTGACTCAGACTCACGGGTGCCCGCGGCACAGCATCCACCCCTGGGAGAACAGAGACGTGAAATACTCTGACCAGGCTCCCGGGATCAGTGCTGAAGCAGCAAGGGCATCCCTGCGCTGGGGACCAGGAGTCAGGACCTGCCTCCAGGTGCCCCTTGGCTGGACGGAGAAAGGCACTTCTCCTCTCTTCACTTGCTGGATGACCTCCAGTAGTCCCTCCAGCCAGGCGATTCAGGCCCTACCCTGGCAGCAGTGCTGGGTCAGAGCAGTGGGCAACGAAAACTGGTGTCATTACTCTAAAGAGTTCACCTGTGATTGGGATGTGGGGACAAAAGGACCAGGAGTCGGGGCTGTGCTCTCCGTGCACGAAACAGCAGGAATAGCATCAGTCATACAAGGGGATAACTAACGAGTTCGACTGGCCAAACCCCCAACAACTCTGCAACTATTTTTTTTGAGATAGGAACTAAGAAGTGGTTTGCTGGTAAAACAACGTGTGACGGAGAGTGGTGTGGGGACAACTACGATCCACAAACCCAGCGCTGGCGCCTGAAATGCTGAGCCTAAAGAGCTCATTCTCTGAAGATTTCACCATCGGGGAGGTAACCATGGAAAGTACTAAATAATTAAGTGCTGTTGAGGGTTGCCCAGTAACTGAGAGTGCAATAGTCTAATGCTTTTGCTGTGAGCTTGTACCTGGGTAAATATTTAGGCTTTTAGAGCTTTAAATGACAGGGGACATTGCATAGGGACACTGTGCAAAGCCCTGGACTATGTTTACTCACAGATGGTCTATTACTTATAGGGCCCTCTAAAGGCTTTTCGGTCCACGCAGTCCTCGTGCGGGTTGCAGACAAGGGTGGTCTTTGGGTTCGGCGGTGAGTCAGTCTCTCCTAGAACTGCATTTGCAAAGATCAGCTTCCAAAATACCCTGGTCCAACACAGATCTCGGTCAAAGGGTGCGAGACAGCGGGATCTCAAGCTGGGTTGCCCTTTTTCGTTACAGACAGATGCTCCTGGTCCTGTTTTGGTTGTCTTTTGTAAAGCCCAGATTAGTTTTTTACTGAAATCAGTCCAGAAAGGCTTCAAACCAGGAGGGGGGGAGAAATAAAAAAAGAGAAAAGAAAGGAAATATTGCCTAGCAATGAGAAACACCCAGCGGGCAGGGTAAGAGCACTTACTGGGAATAAGTGGGTATTAGTGCCTTCTGTTGACAGAGGCAGCACTAAGTGGGCACCCTGTCTGGCTGCAGCAGCCTCTGATTGCTCAGCAAGCAGCACTCTAAAATAAATATTTCCATCTCCTAGGCAAGAAGATTGCCCACTTGCTTCCCTCGCGCTAGCTCCATGCCGGTGCAGCACTGGCTCTGTGAGCGGGTGGCCGGGACTGTCCCGAAGCAGCCGCTGAGGCTCAGGCGTGGTGGAAGCGCGGAGCTGAGCGCCCTGCGTGGCTGCCTCCTACATGGGGGCTACCGGCTGCTTTTAGTGTGCCTTGGGATGAAGTGCCCCATTCTTGTCCCTGGGAGATTTAACAGGAGATGTGTTGTGGATAACAAGAAAGCTAGACTGGCAACAGAGGTACGAGAGAAAGGATGAGGTGGGGGATGCCGCAGCTCCCATTCCCTCGGAGAGGCCGTGGGGCTCTTCTGTGGCACCAGGCCGTCGGTTTCCATACGTCTGTCAGTCTGTGAAATGATTCAGTACTCACCTCCCTCATGGCATGGTCACCGACCTCACCGGCTGTTGAATCAGAGAGCAAAAGACATTCGCGAGACATCGCGCAATCCTCCCCTGGAAGCCCAACAAAATAAGGAGAGCACGGAAGGAGGCGCTGTATTTCCGAGTGGTGGAAATCTTAACAATACCTTTTATTTATCTGAGCCTGAAAATACAGCGGATGGGAACGAATTAACAACCGACGAGAAATACAAGCTCGACTTCACTTTTGATTACTGGAAGGAAAACTCAGCTTCATCGTACGAGTAAATGTTCCGGTGTCCTGGAGGATGAGTTCACTGGGTTTTGTAAATACATTTAGCGAACGTGACAACAATCATCGCGCTGCTGTAAGAGTAGGGCAATAGCGTTGCTGGAGCCTTATGAGCCATTTGGAAGATCGTGAACAGATGTTACAAGCTGTGCTAAAAGATGTATTTTTCCTATATGAAGGATGAGGGGGGCAGGGGGGGGCTTCTGCCTTCAAATTTTGTATTGGGAGAGAGGGAAATTACCCAAATGCCAAACAGGTTTCTTTTCTTCTACACAAAGGAGTAAGAAATTGCAGACCAAAGAGACAAATCTACATGCAATACTGTTTGCTTAAATCAACATCATTTCTTAAAGCCGCATTTTTTCCCAAAGCCAGACATTGCTTCTGCAGCTTGGCCAGTTGCTCTTTCTACCCCATCTTGCGCTGCCTTGGAAGCCTTGTCAATAGCTGCAAGAGAGGGGAAAAAAGATAAGCAAAAAGCTTGACAAATGCAAGATGGTTTAACATTTACGATGGAAGGAGGAAGAGTGAAAATTATTAATCATAAAAACATAGCGTTTGGTGGGGTTTGTTGCAGGGTGGGTTTTTTTGTTGGTTGTTTTTTTTAAGGGTTCTCCACAGGTGATGGTATTTGGGTTTGGCAGGATGTATTTAGGAGAGGCTGCAAAATAGGAGGGGGTCACTCGGAAACTTGAGGTGCTTGGCTGAAGCAGTATGAGATGGACGATGAGACAGAGCTGGAACAGATCAGCTTTGGTCTATGCGCAGCCTGGCTGATAGAGGAGGGTGCTTTGGGTGAAGAGGTGCCGTGAATACTGGGGAGTTTGGTAAAGACAACCTGACCAAGGGATAGGGAAGATGAAGGATGCTTTCCTCTCTGTTCCCTTCTCTGCTCTGTGTTTGAGGGACTGACAGGGCTGCTCCTGCGCAGGGCCCCACAGCAGCTGCCATGGGAAACCGCAGCAGGCTTTCTCCAGGAGGGAGGAGACCTTCACTGACAGGGCACAGCCTCTCTCTCTCTCTCTCCTCTAGAACCTCAGCTGTATTTTGGCAATATTGCTGCCTCCCCGTCACGCCAACAAGTGCCCAAGTCCTGCCTTCCCATCGCATCGTGGACTTACAGACGGTGTCTGCTCTAAGGAGATACTGCCAATGCATTTTGGCTTTCCTTAAGCACTTTAAACCCTGAAGCTGCTAATTCTCCCCTCATTCTTAGGTAATCATTAAAATTAAGTGAGTACTGAGCTTAGATTTCATGTAGCTTGTTCCTAAGCCCCAGAAATGAGATGCCAACACTTTCCCGATGGCAGCTTTCCGGCTGCGGGATCATTAATATTTGACCTTGGCTGCTGCCTCAGCAGGCACTGGGGGCTGGACCTGGCTGGACCCCTGCCCTCCAGACCAGGGAAGCGAGAGGGATTACAGGGTTGGTTACTTAATCCTCGTGAAAGAGCAGCAAAGTCTCGTCTGCGCTGTTCCCACAAGTTTTCTATAGAGGAAGCCAAAATCTGAGTGTCACGCATGGGACTTGGTGGCCAGGGGGGAGTCGGCTATTGTAGTACATCTGCCAGTAAACGTATTAAAGAACCTGAAAGCCTGTCCCATGAGACTGACAAGGGGCCAAAACCTGTCCCTGAAACCAAGGGCTTTCAGGCTGAGAACGCCCACTGAACAGAGAGGAACGAGCGCAGCCTGCTGCTGGCTTGCGCTAAGCTGCTCCGTTCCTTCTGGATTTGAATGCCGTTGCTCCTACCTTTCTGGCTTGCATCTGTAATCTGGTTGACCGCATCCTGAGTAGCCTGTCCCAATGTGTTTGCTGTAATTAAGGACAAAACCAATTAATTTCCAGATGTTGACGTTTATGCTTACAGGAATTCCCGGTGCCAGTTGGCTTTTCTGCGTGTCCGCAGGAGGTTATGCCCCTGGCAAGAGATAAGGTTGGTGGTATGAGCAGGCCGAGGCTGTGCGCTTTGCTCGCGGGCACCCTGGGAACAACGTGTGTTGCCAGAGCCGTTTGCTATGAGATTAGTGTTCACCTAGCACCTACAGTCAGCTGAGCAAATCGATGACAGATAAGAAGATAAAACAAAAAGGAGATAAGGAAGCAAAGATTACCAGTGAATTTGAATGATGACATTTAGCTGCGAGTTGCTTATTTTACAGAACTCTTGCTTTTATTGATTTTTCTAGCTTATTCTGCTTGGAGAAGTTTGGCCGCCTAGCACGCGGCTTCTTTGCAGGCCGTTTGGGAGCAGCGCCTTTTCTGAAGTGGAAGCAAACGCATTAAGCAGAGCAGGGCAGGAAAAGGGAGAGTTTACAAACTCGACGTAAATAGAAGAGGAGGAGCAGAAAGTGGATCAGCTCCAGAATACGAAGCATTAAAAAAGCGAGGTGCTGTGTAATTTCAAGGTTCACGAAAGAGTGGCAGCCGTCCAATCACTTCTGCTAGAAGTGACAATGCCATGAACATACTCAGGATGCAGCAAGGACTACTTTGTTTTTCAGAAAGGCGCACCGAAATGTGTTTCTGAGTCTACTACCCGTTTGTTCCCAGGTGCATGGAAACTTACTGGAGCTCTGAAAGAATCGGTGAGGTTATTCCTGTATTTTAGCTCACAACGAAGCGCTTGCAGGATCAGAATCCGGGACCCACACAAATCATACGCTGCTAGGACTGAGCTGCACTCAAACACTGTAAGGGGACGTACTATAAAACGCTAGCGTAAGCCGTACACACATGGACATTTCTCATTTGAAGGAAAAACTATTATACTTTGCATTGAAAAATAGTTTCCAATACACAGAATACTAACACTAATGCAGAGCTCGGCTGAACAACGCGGGAAGAGCTGTGACAGAAATGCGTGCACAGATTTTTTTTTGTTTTTAAACCCTGCAAAATCTGGTGGCCATCGCTGGAGAAGAATACAACAGAAACATGTTTGTACTACTTATTGCAAACAGCCCATTGCAATCAATATACTTATTAGCAGAAGGCACCGACAGTCAAGCCAAGTAGCAAACATTAATCAAAGGTTAACCCCAACTTGTTAAAGGCAGAGCAGTTCAAAAACCTCAGCAGAGCATGAGAAAAGACCACCCCGAGCAATGTAAATGCTAGATAAAAAAGGTTATTACTTCACTGCTCTAGAAACACGGCGTTTAACGATCTGTTTGGGGAGCGATAAGGGTTGGACGATGCTCAGCAGCTGCTGAGGCAGCTGTCAGTGGGTGAAGGTGGCTGCCCATGCCCAGCCAAGAGCTGTGGTCAGCCTGGGGTCTTGGCCTTGTGATGGCTCAAATCTGGGCCCCAGGAACACAAAGCAAAGGGGAAGCTGTGCCCTGCTAGCACCGAAAAGTTAGTAGCCTGACTTCAGATTCTGGCTTCTGTAAGTGAAAGCAGTAGCTCTACCTCCAACAAGGCTATATGAGAATATTTAGTCTTTCTTACCAGCGCCTTTTGCTGCACCTTCAGCCTGTTCCTTCAGTCCCTGGAAGCTTTTCCCCGACATTGTGGCTTCCGACACCCGTTAACACTCCTCTGCTTCAATAAAACAAAGTGCCTGCAGATGCGTAGTGCACCATGTGAGGGGTGTCCTGACCTGTCCAGGTTATATACGTGTGCCAGGAGACCTGCTGATGCTTTTAGGGGTGATTGGTGCAATGGGTGGAGTTTGAATGTGAGGAATGAGAGCTGGGAATGTGCACAGAAAAGCCATTTATTTACCCTCCCCAATAACAGGGTGTGCCTGGGTAGAGATTTCTGCTTCATCTCACTGTCTTTGTTTATAAGTTTGGTGTTTTTTTTTAAAAAAAAAAAATCAAACCCACAAAAACCCCCAAACCTGTTCAACCACCACCACAGGCAGAGAAAACCACTGAACTGAGCTTTGTAAAGAGTGCTGGAAAACTACTGAAGCAGCAGTGCCTGGGCACCGCCAACTTCCGTCCCTGCCAGGCTGCCTTCTGTCTCCTTCCTTCATCCTTCAGCTTAGAGCTGAACCTCCTGAGAATAGAAAACAGCCCAAATGTTGTTCATTTTCCAGCGATTTTAATTGCAATCCCCTTTTCTTGTCAGGTGGGATACTGTTGGATGGCAGGAGTTGTAATTTACCTGTGTTTTTATAAGAAACTCTGAGTCTGGTCAGCTTTCCATTTACCTGCTCATGTTAGGCTTGCAGAAGTCCAGCACCACCGAAGGCCTTCCTGGGTTAGGCAGATAACCCTTGTCAGCACCAGCAGTTCTCAGGGGAAAGGAAAAAAGGGAAGACAAATTAGCAAACTCCCCTTTTCCTAGTGTGGCTTTGCATCGTGGGGTTTGTTAGTCCAGAAATAACGTTTAAAATTATTTCCTTACCTAGGAAAAAGCCTGGCTGGCTTTTACCTCTGGCATTCCCTAGCCTTTAGAATTGGTGTTTTCTGCCCAAATCCCCAGTACAAAGCAACTTTATACAAATAAACTATTGGCAGAGTTGGGGGCCAAAGGGCTCGCCAGCTTTGTGGGGCTCAGATTCCTCATCACCGTTTTCTAGCATACAAAGTACCTCGGCTCAGATGTTCCCACACATGCCCATATTCATCTGCTCGAGGACAGCTTTTTCGTTGGGAAATGGGCATGAGAATAAGGTGCCGCAGATGAGCTAGGGTGGGAGGTGACAGTGCTCGTAAGTTCAGTGCTTCATTAGTACCCAAGCGAGGAAGAGCAGCAGCAAACAAGGTTAAATGTGTTCCTCTGCCGCCCCTATTCAGCCTGTCATTTCAGGGAGCTCTTTTCAACTTTTGCACCACTGGCACCACTCATTTATTATTTCAAACAGCCATTCCCTTTCCCTCTCAACGGGTCAATTAGCATTTGAATTATACATTCACATCAGGCATCTTTTTTCAGTTCCTTGCTGATTTCTTTTTCAGATTGATTTTCTTTGAATTTGCAAAAGCTCGGGTAAAAGACACTCAATAATTTGGGGCTTTGGCATTTTTTTCAGGACAAAAACAACTGACACAAACCTCTTTATCTTTCTTGCCCAGTCCCGAGAACCTAGCAACAACAAAACCATAACAAACAAGCCGATTTCAGCCATTCTCAGCTCCCTTAGGCAGATTGTTGCCGCCTGGATTAACTTTGCGCAGAATGTTCGCGAGGGCAAGGAAGAGGCTCTCCAAAACCCACTGGGCAGCTTGTCACAGCTCGAGAGAAAAACGTGCCCAGGCTGCAGCACCAAGTACCTTCCAGCTGCCCTCCCAGCTCTTGTCTACTGCTGGATATTCAGGTCGAGGGCCCTGCTGGCACTGGCTGGGGCTGCCTGAAAGGGAAAATAGAAGTTTGGGAGAACATTTTGGACTGATACAATTCCCCCTAAATGTTAAACATGCACCACATTATAGCAATATTTTAGAGACTCCTTAGCAGTTCAGGTAAATATTGTTCTAAATATTGTTCTCTCATTCTGCTCTGATGGCCATCTCGATTTCATCGGCTCAGAAATTTATGGCAACTTATCCCCGAGTTTGCATTTTGTTCTGTTAGGAATATCAAGACTACTAATGTAGATTGGATCTATTCTGGATTTCATAAAGAAGTGTTTCTCTAAAGAATTTAACCTTCTCTTGGGCTCTAAAGGGAATAATAAGAAAAGACTGGATGCCACACTTAGTGGCAGGGTTTAGCTGAGTGGTGGTGGTAGGTCATAGGCTGGACTCAATGATCTCAGAGGGCTTTTCCAGCCTTAATTATTCTATGATTCTATATCACATGAGAAACTGTTGAAAGCTTTTCCTGAGACAGACTACTTAAGGAATAGCAAAAGCAACAAAAGTAAACTGGCAACTTATTTCTAATTACGGATCAACGAAGTAAGTGAACTAACCATCTGGCTTAAAATAATTTCTGTCCTGTCCCCAGCTCTAGCTGATCTGATTTACATTTCACTGCACAGATCTCCCGAAACCAGGCGGGAATGTGCACGCAGGTGTTGGTGAGGGGCATCCCTGGGCCTCTTAAAAGTGTCATGGGAAAGGTTTGACCTCAAGAGGAGCTGGCTGACTGGGCACTAGACATCTGGGCACTGGCCTTTCCCATGACTTCAGCTGGAGTTCAACGCTCTTCTGGCTGCCCTGGAACACCTCTGGCTCTGCTTGCAAGGAATTCAGCTTTCGGATGTGCAATCTTCTGAAATGCTGTCTCTCCAGGCTGGTAGGAGTTAAGTTATCCCGAACATCTGGCTGAAAAGAATGAGCTGTTACAAGAACTGGTCCTCCTCACGAATCCCAGTCTTTGCTTTGACACTTTCGTATGTTTTCTTTTTTTTCGATAGTCTGCCAGTCTTGTCAGAGAAGATTTAACTGCCACGTGATGGACCTGGTTGGCAAGTATTGTGGCATTGTTCACTTCGCCATTGTCTGTTCTCAACCACGTTGTCTCGTGACAACAAAAGGCAGGGGTGGGGCAGGATATTACAAAGTATTTGGAAAGCTAAATGTCAAAACGCTAAAACCTGCGCGCTCCTTGGCTCCTGATGTCTCTCCACAAGATTGACTCCAAGCTCCAGGCCCTAAGCACATCTACAGTTTCTACTCCCGTTCCTCCCACGCGTTACTTATTTCCCAGTGGGTTTCCTGATCCATGGTTACATCACTCAGTGTGTGCTATGGTCAACTCAAACCACCTACAGGCGGAAAGTTAGCTTGGACTTTGGCTCCGTTCAGCTCTTGGGATCTGCTGAGACTGCAGCCGGAGATCCTGGTTAACGCCAGCTGGGGCAGGTCCCGCTGCTGTGCAGGCAGAGCCCCGTGCTGAGGCGCCTGTGAAATTTCAGGCTATTCCAAAAGTGACTCCACCTGGTAGTGCTGGGGAGCATCGCTGGCTCTGCTTGGCCAGGACTGAGACGTGAACAGTGTCACGACCCCCAGCAGTGCTCTCTGCTCACCTCCAGTGGGAAACCTGGCTCACTGACACTCTTCCTTTATATTCTGGTTCTTCTCAGTCTGTTGCCTTTGACGAGCAGTAGGTTATTTCTGTTTGGGGAGGAAAAAAACCCCACCCCAAACCCAATTCTTTAATTGCTAGGAGGGCTCCATGAGCCATGGCTCACTCTGGAGCTAGTTTACAGCCCTAAACATGTAGCCCAAACAGCTGCAAGTTAAATCTAAGGCACTGCAGGGAAACTAGAAATTGTTCTGGTTTCTTTTCCTTTCCTTTTTCCTTTCCTTTCTCCTTTCCTTTCTCCTCTCCTTTCCTTCCTCCTTTCCTTCCTCCTTTCCTTCCTCCTCTCCTTTCCTCTCCTTTCCTTTCCTTTCTCCTTTCCTTTCTCCTTTCCTTTCTCCTTTCCTTTTCTTTCCCATCTCTTCTCTGCATCTGTGAGCACTGGCTCGTCTATCAGTAACAGGAACCTTTTTCTGTTTTTATTACCCGATGAAGACGACGGGTAATCGATCAGAGCTACAGCTCATGTTTTACACATGAAAATGAGCAAACAGGGTTAATTAGATGAGATCAAAATAAGGCCAGTATATACGAGTTTCTTTACCTTCTGGTATCTCCAGGCAACATCTAGGTGAAGTGTCCAGTTTCTGCCACCTTCTGG
>WEIS01043893.1:1116-13361 GCA_013389965.1 Todus mexicanus
CGCTTTCTCATTTTTGACCGGAACAATATTTCCAATAGCTACGAAGATTAAAACAGATTAAGGCTGGAAAGGAAGAACAGTTTGGTAGCTGTTTTTCCTTCCTCTTTGCAGGCCAGGCTGTCCTTATTTTGGTTCAGGTACCTAGAACTGCTTTTCATCTTGCAAAGCATCGCTTTGCCCGTACCAATATCCTACAAAAGGCAGCCTGTCTTTTCAGAATAGATCCTACATAAAAAGGACTGAAAGTCCATTATCTGAAGTTATTTTCAGTGATAGCTCTGAAGCAGCCTGACCTGGAGTCACACGGAGCCAAAAGCAAGCGCAGCCATAATCCTTCCTCCCCATTGCATGAGTTTATTCATGACGTTTTCTTGATCTGACCTGTCTTCGGCAGTGAAAGCTATTGCTGGAGATAACGGCAGCCTAGGGAAACCATGAGACCCGTGCTTACAAAAATGTGCAAAACACCAACAGATCCTCAGCGGCATTCAGTCTGTAATCCTAGCAAGGCTATGCGATTTAGAGAAGCTAAATCCTAAGATTTTTTTATTACACCGTTAAAGCATGTCCAATTTTAATACTTGCCAACGCATGTGAACTTAGCTTATCATGTGTTTGTAGCCCAGTTGATACAAATTTCAAGCTGCATTTGTGTAGAATGTACATAATTAACAAGTTAGAAACAAATTTGATCTCTCAGAAGTTAAGACCCACTTCACTCCTTCCCAGAACATTAAAAGAATTAAATCTTCACAGTCATACAAACTAAAACTTGATGAATTTTCAAGCTCCAGACCTTCAAAATCCTGGTGGCATTCAACCTCATACATATAGCACATGACAATTCTCTATATTCATTATGAATTTTTTTCACAACTGAATGATCAGAACTATAACTGAATTATTTTCTCTCAATTACCAGGGTCTGGACCCAGATATTGGCAGAGAGCAGATGTGATATACCTAAGATAGACTGTGAGATGATAGTGCTTTTTTTTTCAGTATCAAGTAAGTTCTTGCACTGGCAAAGGATCACTTCATCTATTAAGTCCTTCCATCAGCGAATATTTATCTCACTGTTAAGAGTTTAAAGTGACAACCAAAACATTATCAGAACTAGCAAATACTAGATTTTCCATTTATCAAAAGTCTACTACTAATGCTTGCTCATTCTTTAAAGAGAGTTGTCTGGTTTACATGAAGATAAATATTGAAGATTCGTGGTGATTTCAGACTTCAGAAATATGATACAGAATGAGGGGCTGCTCTTTGCCCTTAAATTAAAAAAAAAATTTCCTAATTTCTTATAGTGTGCCTTCTAGTATTTGTTATATAATAGTATCTACCTACTGTGTGCTAAGTTTCATGACACCTTTGTCAGGTAGGTGTTTTTAAAACGGAAAGAGAAGAGATATACAATGTTTTGGAAAAAACCCAATTCTATAATCCAGGGGAAAAAACCCTCCAATCCATAATCCTGATGTGATTTCCTCAGGTCTTTCTGGGAAGAATCCTGAAGTGGAATCCCAGATTTCATGTTAAATTGGGACAGAAAATACATTTTTCTCACAAAACATGCTTAGGATCCCATGATAAAAGTGCTATTACATGGATTACCAGTATCTTAAACACTGAAAAGAAATGCATGTGAAAATACCCACCCTGTAAGTAAGTTCAAGCATAAAGGTCAAGAGCAAATACTCAGGCATACCTATAACATTGCATTACTCTCAGATAGTAAACTGCAAAATATAACGCTGCAAGAAGAGTAAAACTGAGTGGCAAATCAGCCCAGAATAGTACTGGGAAGAACATGGCCCCAAGGGAGGGGCACAGCTCGTAAGAAAAATAACATGACGAAGTCCATAAACCCAAGTTTAAATGGATCTTAACGCCAAACTCAATGCATTTATTTTCTATTAATGACAAGGTCAGATATAAATCAGCGACTGACAACTGCAGGTAACCTAACGTTGTGCTGCAGCGACCGTTTGCCATATCGAGCAGCGTTGATGCAGCAGGGCAGGAAGGGCAGGAGAAGGGCGACTCTCCAGCTCGCTCCGCCATCCCTCCTGGCAGATTCGCGTCCGGTTGAAATTTCATGCTGAAAGAGCTTTACGGCGAGGCTCAGAGAGGGAGAACAAGATTAAAAAGGACATAAAGAAGGGGGCATGGAGTTATAGATGTTTTAAGAGAAAGCTGTCAAGGTACAGAGATACAAGAGGCTAAAACCATTGTGCCAAAGAAAAGATGGGCTGTTCAAAAGGGAGGAATGAGCTGGCAGTGATGAGCGCTGAATATCACGAACAGATGAAGGTAAATGCAAGTAAAGTGCAACTGCTTTAGGATTTTATTTTTAGTCATATTGTTAAAGAAAATGGGCTTTCAAAATGGAGCGCTTCACGGCTAACATGTTCATCTGTCTTTAACCAAGATGTATGAAGACTAAATCACCAGCGTGAAGGAAATGTTAAATGTCACTGTAAAATCTTTACTGAAGAAGAAGAGTTCAAACTGCAAGTTACAGACCCTGATCCCAGCTGTCCAAAGTTTGGAGCACCAGTATTTCCAAATGTTGTTCATTAGCGTTTCTAAGAGTACTTGTTTTAATTAGTGTTTTTAAGAGCACTTAGAAGCAACGGTTCATGTTTTTTCCATTAACAGTAATGGCAAGGATAATAAAAACTAATGCAAGCTGCAATGGATTCTCAAACCAGAAACATCTCTCAAAACCAGAAACATCTCTCTTTCATCGGAAAACATTCATGAAATTAGATCTAATTCACGTAAACTCGGTATCCTAGCATTTCAAATTCCCTGTTTCTAGCCACATCAGGTCTTACACATATAGTCTTTCCATCATGAAAGAATTGAGCGATTAGAATCCAGAGAAGGCAAGCAGAAAACAAGGTTACTTATTGAAGCAGAAGAAACAGACACTCCACCAAACTGTCCAGCTTTCTCCTTGGCAGAGATCTAAATGCAGTCCAGAGACACACAGAAGAATCAGAGTGACTTTAAATTCTGGAAAGATACATTTTCTACAGAGCATTTCTTTGCTTCTGTCAAAACAGATTAAATATTAATGTCAATTCATTACACATCAATGCATTTGTATACTCCCCTGTTATCAAGTGTCCAAATGAAAACAGTCTGTTCTGAATAATTTACTCCTGAACGATCAGCCTGCTTTCTTCTACAAATCCAAGATATCGTCACTATTTGCCAAATCTATGACTGACAGTCTCTGTAAAAAATGTTCTCTCTGTTAAGTTTCAGAAAGGTACTAGCATTTGATGTGCTACAAGACTTGATACTTAGAACAGATATAAGTTGTTACAGTAAAGTAAAATTACATATAAAGGCTATAAAACATGATGATTTTCAGTTCGTGGACTGGATCCAGCATAGAAGAACAACTCATTTAACCTCCAACACTAAAGTTTCTGTGACCACCTTTTTCCAGGAGGTCCCCAAACGCAAGTGGGAAGAGACTGAGGGCTGGAAGAACTGTTCTGCTTGAGGAACACTTGCTGCTCTTTTGTTCCTGGGGTTCCCCTAACTCCCTTGACTCCAAGCATCATGTGAGCCTGCCGTGGACTGCCTCAACCAAAAGCTTTACAGCAGAAGATGTATTTAAACCAAAGCTAAAGACTACGTGAAACCACAGCTCCTTAAAATAAATGCCAATTTTGACTCAAGTGGTGACAATCCTAATTACTCCATTATTATTTCTGTAAGTACCAGCATAATACCCTTATTCGCACAGATAGTCAGACTTGCTGACAGCTCACCACTGCACTGTCCCCAGCAAAGGAGACAAAAGTTATGTCTGATGGACGCTCAAAAAATACTTTCATGCAACCACATCGCTGTGAAATATGAAGCTGCAGCGCTAAAATAATTCATTTTGGTTTTCTTGTGGGGCTCTTTGGCAAGAGAAATTAGAGTGTCTCAGAAATGTCTATTCTTCCTTCATGCTCGCATTCCATTTCTCTCTCTGCACAGGGTGGAAGAAATGCAAATGCACATGCTGATTGATGTTACTGTAATAATCCATTACTGGGGAAAAACAATTTCAAAACAATAGTCACTAGCATTACATAATTCCCTTATGAAATACAACAGTGGTTCTGAATTAAGGATTTTACTTTTTTTTTAAATGAACACAGGTATTTTTCCCATTTGCACACTGATGTATTCATTCTAATGTACTCTCTGTGACCTTTTTTCTTTAAAAATCTTTTTCCACGTTACTAATAGAATATAACTATTTCCAATCTCAAGATCCTGAGCAGAAAACTCCACCTTTTTTGAGGCTAGAAAAAACCCTTAAAATACACATCATTATTGTACTGGTCACTGCAGAGCTACACGAGTGGAAGACGGAGGGTCAGTACTTAGGAAGGGTAAGCTTTCAAAGACCACGAGGAAAAGTGGAGTAACAGAATAACTCCAATGATATTTACTGTCTCTGTAGGATCCCAATTTACTTGTACATTCCTTCTGGCCTTGGCATAGCCACACAACTTCAATTAAATGATTCAGCCTGCACCGTTATATTCCAGGTATGTGTGTATATAAGTGCGTATATATATATCTGTGATGTGCGTGTGTATATACACATTTTAGATATACACATACACACAGGTATATATTTAAGTATACATTTCAGGTATACCTAATTCAGGTACTCTTCTGTTATAAGCTACTACAGTATTATGAAAGCCAAGGAAACTCGTTAAATGTTTTCAAGATTTGCCTAACACATTGCAGAAGAACAAGACACCAAATTGAAATACATTTCCTGTCAGAAAAAGCCAGAAAAATGGGAAGCTGTGCCTTTAGTTGTACATTCATAAATTATAAAGATTTCATAAATGATAATGAATTATAGAGATTAAAAATAAAACACAATGTTCAGCACTGATAGAACTATATATCTCCTTCAGCAGATAAGACTCTATTGCGTAACATGACTGGTAATAAAGATGTACTTCACAGAATCATAGAAATGTTCTGGTTCGAAGAGACCTTTAAGATCATCTAGTCCAACTGTTAACCCAGCACTGCCAGCTCACCACTAAACCATGTCCCTCATTACCACATCTACACAGATTTATGTAAAATACAGAGGAGTCTTTTCCCTCATTTGTCTGAATAAAGAAATAAAGAAATAAAAATAAAAATACTAACTTCAGGTTGTATCACCTCTCCTATGAGGACAGGCTGAGAGTGTTGGGGTTGTTCAGCCTGGAGAAGAGAAGGCTCTGGGAACGCCTCATTGTGGCCTTCCAGTACCTGAAGGGGGCCTGCAAGAAAGCTGGGGAAGGGCTTTTTACAAGGGCTTGCAGTGATAGGATGAAGAGTTATGACTTTAAGCTGGAAGAGGGTGGATTTAGATCAGGAATTAGGAAGAAATTCTTTACAGTGAGGTTGGTGAGACAGTGGAACAGGTTGCCCAGAGAAGTTGTGGATGCTCCATCCCTGGAAGTGTTTGAGGCCAGGTTGGGTGGAGCTTTTTAGCAACCTGGTCTAGTGGAAGGTGTTCCCGCCAAGGCACAGAGGTTGGAACCAGATGATCTTTAAGGTCCCTTCCAACCCAAACCATTCTATGATTTAAACTTTGTAGTGTATGAAATATAAATACAAATTAAACATAAGCGCTAGTACGGTTGATTTTATGTCTGATTTCTACATCTTCAGATTTTCCATATGTAAAGAGAGCTGTCAATACATATATGATGACATAAAAAAAGAAAAAATTGAGTTCACTACCTAGAATGTATCTTTGTATCCAAAGACGGACCACAAGTTCAAGTACATTAAAGTCTCAGTGGTGAAATACACCCTGACTTTATTTGGATGGAGTGAATTCAGTGATAGGTAAAATCTCTCAGCACACATGAAGCTAAAACATATTTAAATATTTTCCAAAAGAATGTTTACCTGCCCGTTTTTCCCCAGTTCCATTTCAACTATTGCAACAGGAGTGTTTATCTGATCGATGTGTCTTGACTGTGACTTCAGATCCACTCGCCAGTTCATGTTTTTCAAGGCATTATCCCAACGGCTTTGATTGATCAGGCTCTCGTGGATCTTTACTCGGTGGTTCTTCCAAAATTTTGCAATGACCGCAGCTTGATCTGATGTGATGCCACCTTGTTTTTTGGTTTGGGCAGTGAGAAAGGCCTCCAGCTGATTCAAATCCATGTCTGCTGAAGCAATGGACTGTAGAGAAAATAAGAACAAATGGGAAAAGCTTGCTCAAAAATACTGTTAGTCTAAGATCAAGAGTCTAAGAAAAGGTTGCATCTTTAAGGTGTTACAGATATTGGATTTTAGAGGGATACTGCAAACAAGGCCGAGTTTATGGAAACAATGTGACAACCTTCATTAAAAATCAGTTTGCAAGTGCCTACCACTTATTCCAGATTCCTTCCCCTGGACACCTGGAGAGTAACAGATCAGTAACAGTGATGTG
Source organism: Todus mexicanus (assembly GCA_013389965.1). Lineage (NCBI taxonomy): Eukaryota > Metazoa > Chordata > Aves > Coraciiformes > Todidae > Todus > Todus mexicanus. The sequence continues at coordinate 7,601 of WEIS01043893.1, forward strand.
GAAACTGGAGAGCACGTTTGGGAATGAGGTACTGGTACAGGATGACAAGGAGGCTTCTCACTGTCTGCCTGGCCCCTTCCCCCAGTACGCCCTAGGCATACCAAACTGGCCACTGCTGGGAACACTGGGCCAGGGATCTGGCATGATACTGCTGTTCTGATGCTCTGTTAAACAGGAAAGCTGGGGCAAACACAGCATTGCCCTGGCCAAGGCTGAAACAAGTGAGGAGACACCCCAGGTCACTGCAACATCCACAGCTTCAGCTGCCACCTCCACTCTGCAGACAAGAAAGCAAACCTGGTAAATGCTGCACCAGTCAATCAGAGTCTGCAGTGCTGGCCACACTGGTGTGCCAAAGGAGAGTCCGTGTATAAAGCAATCCTTAAAAATGCAACTACAGCTTCTTCCAAAGCATCAGTGGACTCTGTCAGGCTAAATGCTGTATTTGTGTTTTGCAAGGAATCATTAATTTCTATTACTGCCCAGGAAAGAGGAGAAAGAATTCTTCCCAAACCCCTTTTTTAACAGGTGCCCTTTTTCTCCCACCTATTTTTCCAAAGCTGGCAATTCTACAGGCTTAAATTTGCATTGTCTAACTGTAAAAGGTTGCTAAATATGGCCGTGAAGGGACAGGGAGGACGGGAAGTAGAGAGAGGAAACTGTGGCCAAGTTTCCCCATCATAGTTTGAAGCAGACACTTTTGCTTCCTTCTGAGCCAAAACAGATGCAGCTTATCCTAAACGAAGATACCACCTCCAAGCACACCCCAGTAGGGAGCACAGGGAGATGAAGTGTGGCAAACGCTGCAATCATGGGGATTTGACTTAGTTTAACTTTCCTTGACATGGTATTTCTACTACTGTACTCCACATGCTCTGGGAGATAACGATCTTGCTCTCATTAGCCAAGGGGGGTGACACTGTGCGGCTTTTGGCCGGACGTACCCTGTGTGCTTCACATTGCTTGTCTACACAAATGGGTGTCAGTTATCTGAAAACGGAGGGGTTCACACTCAGAGTGTGCCAAGGACGTGAGACCTGCTGCTTCCTCCCACTTTATCAGTAATGAACTAAAATTGTCAGTGGGGTGAACTACTGGCAAGCTTTGACACCTTCCTCTAGATCAGACGCGTGACAAAGCATACGATCTTAGTCACATCAGGAGTTTCCTGAAATAAAATGGCAGGTTAAAAACCCCAAACATAAGAACAAGCCCTAAATAAAGAGCTCGTGCATCATACGTGTGACAAAGAACAGCAGCAGGTTTGCTGCTTTCAGGGGAGTAAAGTCAACAATGCAATATGCTTAACATTCAGTAGATACACCACCACATTCTCCTTACCCTGAGGTTTCTTTTCCAAGAGAAAAGCAAAACAGAAACAACCCCCGCAAAAACACCCAAACAACAACTTGTGATCTACAACAGTTGTGCTGCCTTTCATCATCCTATGCATAGTATCTTCCTACTGACGCTTCTGTAGTATTTTTTTTTTGAGAGATGCACTGCTTTTCCTCGCTCTTGCGGTGGATTAGCTGCCATCTGTTACGTGATCGAGAGAAGAAATGCACACTAGTAACCGCTTGGCTGTATCAGGGTTTCAGCTTAATAGGAGCATCTGCTTATTTATTCTAAAATCTGAGATGCCTATTGCACCACTCTGTCTTTTCTATAGGGCACTCACTGTATCTGTATATATCACTTGCTTTTATTATGAAGATATTGCACTTAATAGATAATTATCCTGTAATATCTAATTATGTAAAAAGCGCACTTCTTTTCATTTTCAAAACAAAAGCTATTTACACTTACAGTCCTTTCCAATATCCACATCTTACATGAACAGGACTGTCTATTACAGCAATGCAGAGTATATTCTGTTCTAATATTACTCATCCACATTTGTGTGGGGATCTGTTTGCATGTTTTGTGACATTAACTTACCCTTTACATACACCTCCTGTGTTGGTTTACGTGAATAGGGAGAGGAATAGAGATGAATCAACAACCCCAGTGCCCAGGACCTTATGTAAGCCCTGTCAAGACCAAGATCAAGTTGAGATGCAGACTTTCTCCTCAGTTCAGCTGTGCAGAAAATTGCTTTCTGTTTTATTCCTGCACACAGGAACCAAGAACATAAACTGTGTCCTCTGCACTGAATGAAGCAGAGATGTCATGGAGAAACATCTAATCTGCATTAAATGTGAACCTAACACAGATTCACTGGATCAAATAACCAGGTAACTCTTCTAGGCTTGGTTTATAACCTTCAAATAATTCACAGTTGAAATTGCTTGGATTTCTTTTTAACCTCGTCCCCTTCACAACTCTTTTTGCAAGATGCAGCAAGATTTCTAACAGTGCTTTGCTAAGCTGATAAAAACCACACATCCAAAGTTCCTTTTTGTGTTTGACACATGATGCAAATCCGACTTTGAAGTGTGTCCATAAGAGGAAGCTTCTGACCAAGCCTGAAGTTTCAAGCATAAGGAAGACAAAACAATATTACTAGGGCTCATTCAGTATAGTTAAACTTGATCGTTTGGCAAAGATCATCAACAGATGGACAATTAATTACGATCCAGCATGAGCTACATTTAAAAACTTCGTATGATCATGTACTGTAAGCACCCTGATAATACTTTGCTACCAAAATTCTACCACATAAAACAGAGGAAGGAAAATATGTATCGTAATTGGCATCCCTTTCTCTCTCATACATACATGTACACGCAGTATAAATCACTTTATACTGTACACAGCTAAGAAACCAGACGATAACGACCGTACCGTATTTTGGTGGAGTATTTATCAGATAATGTACGCGTTAAATAATACACCAATATAGTCCCATCATTCAGACTAGAACCTCTCTCGGTTTGGAAATACGACTATTACTTAAAACCCCCCTCAACAAAACCCAGTAGCTATAAAGGTTTTCAAGTCACATAAGAACAGCAACTCCTTTTAGTAGTCTTTTGCAAAATCTTCACTTGGAAATACTTCACTGTGGACAGGAAACCTGATATAAGTTATAAAGAATGAGAGAACAATTAAGGTCTTTGCTGATCTTCCATCTCCTTTCTTGTACAAACACACAACTCATTCTTTAAACCAGTGTAGTTCTACTCCATTGCTCGTGTGAATGGCCACGGTTAAATTTAGGTCTTTTTTTAAGCTTGAGGAAATGTTTTAATTCAACTTGGCAAAAAAATGTATTTCCAGTCATACTCTGCACAGCATCACAAAAAATTCTTTCCATTACTTTTGACAATGCTCATTTATTACATGGAATATCCTATTACAGGAAATACACCTTATTGATATTTCTAAGGATTAATTTAAAGTTAAAACACGAGTGCTTCTGTGCTTATCACTAAAGATAGATAAAATATATCTGATTGCATGTCTCCCTCTCGTGCTTTTAAACCCAAGGGAAGTTTTGATTAGATATGAGGAGGAATTTCTTTACAGAACAGGTTATCAGGCACTGGAATGGGCTGCCCAGAGAGGGGATGGAGTCACCATCCCTGGAGGTATTTAAAAGACATGTAGATGTGGCACTTANGCTATTTAAGAGTCACGTAGACACAGCGCTGAGGGATATGGTTGAGTGGAGATCTTGTCAGTGTTAGGTTAATGATTGGACTAGATGATCTTTAAGGACTTCTCCAATCTAGGAAATTCTGTGATTCTGTGAGTTTTGGATGAGCATTTAGCAACCCCAGGACAGTGACCAGCTGTTGTGCAGCTCCCACAGCAGTAATAAAGACGGTTCCACTGCTGGAGTGAACATCACATGCACATGTTAGCATCATCACTGGAAACTTCTCAGGACTTAAAGGTATTTAAAACTGTTTTATTCATCAGCTCCTACAGCTGAATCACTGTCAGCACGGGGCCAAGAGGGATACATCTCATTAATGCCAATTACTTGGTCCAGACAGACTTCAAAGTGCAGGATCTACTGGCATACCTTGAGTCACTGTAGTGTCTGTTATATAATATAGACTTTATATTCTGAGCTAAGTGTGGGTACACAGACATCCTGCCTTGTTTCCCATCTCATCTCATCTCTTCAGCAGTCCTCAGGAAGCATCCTTCTGCAATATATTATCGTAGCCCCCTTTTTAAAACTGTCCCACCTACACAGTTCTACAGCACATCAAGAAGTCCCATGCTAAAAGTATGATGCCGAGGGAGAAAGAGCTATGTAGGAATTAATTCTAGTTTCATTGGAAATCACAAATGATTTACTATTATAATACTTAAATCCTCAACTACCAAAAAGCAGAAAAGTTTTCTAAGAATGTATAGAATCCCAGTTATTCTATGCCAGCAAGTAATTTAATTTACATTACTTTATGATTATGCGCTTGAGTGACTAAGTAAAAAAAAGCCTATTTTCGAAACTAGAGTCTGTAAAAGGACATTACTAGATACTAAAAACCTCCTCACATTATGTATTTTGAGATTTGTTGAAATACAATTCCCACCCCCACCCCGGGAAGCACAGCTTATGGACAGCATGTCATACTACAGGCACACAAATCCTACCCTCAGAAACTGGCTATGCTTTTCTTTCCAGAGGCTGGGCAGATGCTTTTAAACAACAAGAAGCTGCTCATAATGACTTCTTCTATTCACCTTCAACACAAACCCACTATGTCTTCAAATAGAATTCAGCCAGTAAAAATCTGACTTCAAACACTACTTCCTTAATGGAACAATATTTGATAATCTGGAGAGTTTTGTATTGGCTTAATTAGATCCAAAAGACATGTGCCTCGGTAGACAGAACAGGAAAACGGACTTAAATTCATTATCTCTTCTGAGAAATAAAGCCTGACAAGCATGTAGCACAAAACTACAATTCGTAAAACCCACTGGGGGAAAAAAACCCCAAACCAAACACAACACCACACTTCATTTCCAGAAATAAAAGCCTACTTGTCAACCATTATGGAAGAGCTCCAAGAGCTGGCCATGCCAGCGTGTGTAGGCATACTCTCCAGCTGACCCTCAAAATCCCAGGCTGCTGCCAGCCTGCAGCACAGAGAAATCACAAGCTCAGAGAAACAAACAATTTAGCGACATGTACACTACTAATGAACCTGTCTCTTCAGATTTTCAGGAGGTTGGGGTGAGAGGCTATTCCTGTATCATGACTCTTGGAATCCAGATGCTCTTAGAAATACAGCTTTGAAAACTGCTTCTCAGCCCCTTGGAGCACATGCAGACAGGAGAGACCAGCTACAGGCAGGAGGAAAATGCCAAGGGACCCAACCCAGCCAAAACACTTTGATCACATGATGCCAATTCTTATTAACATCAGGATACTTTGCATTTCTTCAACTTATCCTTAGAAGAAAACCTTTAGCGGACTTGGAGCCCATAGTGGGTGCCTGGTGCATGCAGCTTTGGGGTCTGTAGCTNCCTGGTGCATGCAGCTTTGGGGTCTGTAGCTTCTTTCTCCTTGTTTAAAATGAAAGGCAGCCCTGGGAGAGCAGGGAGGAGAACAGAAGCAGCTCTCATCATCTTCGGGTGTAATGGCCCACGTGGGTTGCAGTGACACAGCTATTTGTCAAAGTTAGCTCAGCATGTTTGTCTGCAAATAGTAGCTTCAGACAGGAGGAATTTGAGAACATCTCTGCAACTCTGTGGTTTCTGGGTCCTCTTTTGTAAGTATGTACTAACCAGACTCTCTCCCAAGGGCTGCTGAGATATCCAGTCCTGTAATAAATGAGCTGTTCCCATAGATGTT
>WEIS01043899.1:240-10793 GCA_013389965.1 Todus mexicanus
AGGAGAGAAGCAGAGACGTAGCCTGGGTAAATGTTCAGTGTTAACACAAAGCAAGGTGTATTGGTTGGGGGTTTTTCTGTAAAAATTTGCACAACTTCATCATTCTCATTTTGCTTTCAGAGCAACTGCCTTTGACAGGTATGTGTTTTATGACTGAGCGTAATTATTCGTGCTATAGAGCTACATTTCATCCACAGCATCACATGCTGAGACTAGCTGAGTATTAGGTAAATTTGGGCTCAGAGTTCCAGAGTATATAGGAGAAGCATTTCAAATCATTCAGCAAACCTCCCCTATGACAACAGAACGAAAAAAAACCCCAACCCTGATGATTTGCTATTTCTAGCTTCCAAGACAACAACCGTGACTCGAAAGAGCTACTTTTATCTTTGTGAAGGGATTATATTAATTTATCTCAGCTGTGGTTCTTCTCATTCCAATGTGTGCTAAATTGTTGCAAACCCCAGCTGATCCTGAAGACGAAATGGAAATTGAAACAAAACGTAGTGCCTGAATTGCACAGCCTCAAGGCAGTGCAGCCCAGCAGCAGTATGGGCATCAAATGGCTCCAGTCCTATATTGATGTCAAAGGGTCTGTCGTGACCTTTAAAATTAGCAAAAATCTAGGTCAAGCTCTCAGAAAGGCTGACTCTTCTTTCACGACCTTCAAAGCAAGTGCAATATTTCTGATTCAGGAGGAAGGGGAAAGGGTTGGTGTTTCTTTTCTAAAACATGACCAGTGACAAAATGTACGTGCAGTTGTGACAGGTGGTATCATCAGGCTCTGTCACAGCACATGATACCAAAGAGGATCACGCTTACTGTCAAGTACAACAGATTTCATTGTTTTTGGAGAAAGGATCCTGTAGGATTTTGGGGGGCTGTGGATGGAACTGCTAACCTCCCTGCTGCTGCAAGATCCCTCTGGAGTACTCCATCTTCTGATGCAGAGGAAGGTGTTGGGACTACTTCTCCTCCAGCTTTCTGTGGTAAGGGAAACTATCCTTCCTCCATACTTCACTATGACCCAGGGTGCTCTGCCCATAGCTCATTCATGACAACTTCCCTTCTGGACAGAGAAGGCTGCTGAAAGGAGCAGAATGGACTGTGCAAAATACGGCACAAGGCCAATTATGGGCACCATGATACCATGTTCAGTGCCCATGTTCCCTAGTGTTGTCTGGTGGTGGTAGTACATTGTGATAGTACAGCAGCATTTAGATGTTGCCTTTCTGTGACTTCAGAGTGTGCCCTGTGCAGTGTGACATTGGTATCAGCTTTATATGTCACGCCAGTCAGGAATGCAAATGTGGCTCATCCTCTTGTCACAGGTGATGGTCTCCGAGGAGGATGGGAACACGCACTGAGGACAGCCTCATTTAATCTGTAGTGCCCCTGAGCACCCATGAACACCTGAGACTAGTGCCTGAAACAAAATTATTAAATAGAGGCGGCTGCTGAGAATGCATGTGCAGTGGGAGGATGTAATTGTCCTTTTATCTGCATGACTTGGTATTAGACTTGTTTTATGCATCAATGTTTTCATCAGGATTAACATCTGATGAAACTTAAAAATTTATCAAATCCAGTTAATCTTTCTAATTAACTTTCAACCTGTCATAGCCAATCACAGGCACCAAGATAAGCCTTGTATCACTTGCATGATGTAGATGTTTTTCCAATGGTTCATGAAGAAATCAGCATTTCAGAAGTGATTTCAGAAGCCAACTCATTAAACTTAGCTATGTTGAGTTCGATTGCTTTCTGAAATGACTGGTACAACAACTAAGCAAACTTTCTGTGAGTTTGTTGTTTGAGATAAATTAAACTTCATTAGTCTGCTTCATGCTTGTCTTCTGAAATCCATGGTAAATATCCATGATATTCACACTCAGAAGATGACAGTGGCTCTGTTGGACAAGGCTAAAATAAATCCTATTAATCCAGTACCTTGTTGCTGATAGTGACCCAAAGTGGATGTCTAGAAAAGACTGCAAGAGCAAGAGGAGCTATGCAATATGTTCCTCAAGCACTCTGTGACCTGTAACTGGACTCAGATACTTTCTAAGCTGTGTTCTCTGTATTCTGTTTAACACAGATGATTTGTTCTTCAGAAACCTATAAAGCCTTCCCTTGACAAACTTAAAACATCCATGTACTTCATCAAGGATGTTTACAGCTTAACTACACCATGTGAGAAGAAAAAAAGTCTGCTTTTGTTTGTTTTCAGCTTGCTTCTTCACAGTTTCCTTGGTGTCACCTAGCTGCCTTACTGGAAGAGAGAGTAAACAATCAATCCCTAGTCCTCTTCTCATGCCATTCATCACTGAACAGACCTCTACCCAAACATAATCAAAACTTGTATTCTATTTCCATCATCTCTGAGTCTTGTTAATGTTCAATCCCTGCTCTTTGCAGCAGCATTCCCATGTCTATTTGATGTAGAGGGTTTTATAGCATGGCTGCCTCTCTCTCCATCTCAGAAACAGCTCTAGTGCCTTTTTCACTCCTGTTCCTAACATGGATTTCTCACTGATGGACCTCCTTTGACTTCAAGGAGCAAAAAGAGATCCTTCTACTGCCCTCACATTGCATCTGTCAGTCTACTGTTGCCCAGGTGATGATTTCCCTCCGAACAGTTTGCATCTGTTGTACATGATACATGCCAGCAATACTGCATGTTAGGTTTTCAGTATTTACAAGGCCCACACGTGAGCGATGAGGCACTTTCTAGCCTGCAATATCTGAAGTCAAGAGGAATAGATACAATATAAGGACATAAATGGTTGTTCTAATTAGAGCAAATTATTTTAATGATGTCAAGTTCTGGATAATGTAATCAAATTTTGCTGAGAAAAACATTCTGTGCCATTTTTGTTGTGCTGCAGGAAATCTGGCAGGCAGAGCACCTAATGGGATCCTCATCTAAAATTCCTAATAGTTAAATAATAAGAAACCCCTTGACCCCATGTATTGAGTCAGACATGAAATATTGAATTCATTCTTTTTGACAGCACTGAAGGTGGCTGCCATTTCTGTATGCAGAAGTTAATGCAGCACAGGACTCTTGCAGGTGGTCCCAAGGAGAAAAAAAAATTAAAAGAAGAAAAAAAGTCTGATGTCTTTGAAAAACAGATGTCTTTATAAATCCCTACTGAGCAGCTGAGAGTATTTTGGGCTGTAAGCTATGGGAGAAGGTAAAACAGGTGTTCTGACAAATCTTGCCATGAATCAGAGCAGAAATGAGGCAACCACTAGCACTGTGCTTCAGCCAAACCTATGTCTCCTGCATTTGATTTAATAACTTTTTGCCTGGCAAGATGCCTGCTGTGCAGTGATTCACTTCATATTTTAATAAAGAGTAACTCAAGATAGAAAATTGAATATTGGATGGTAATGCAATGTAGGGAGTTTTGATGACCTGCTAATACAGTGAATTCAGCTTAAGTGGTTTGTGAATGACAACAAGTCCCTCTCATTAAATTACAGTCCAGCACATGTTTTCAATCATAAACTCCTTACTGTAATTTATAGCAAGAAAAGAAAGTCCAAAACATAAATAGTATGCTAAGACATGGATTCCTCTGCACAAGGACAAGCCAGGCAGCTTGGAATGGTAATAACAGAGAAACCTACCTTTGGTTCATTAAAATGAAAATAAACACATTAGCACCTTGATCTGTTTTGCTTGGAGCTGCACCAACTGATAGATATGCAACGTGGGCTGCGGAATTAACAACCTGTGCCACAGCTGAAGGGAGGTTTCCTCGTGCTGGATGTGGAGTGGGTGGGGGAAGGAAGTTGTGTCCTCACAGCAGCAGCAGCAGCAGAAGCAGAAGCAGAAGCAGCAGCTGTGTTTTGCTATCTGATGTAGAAGTAGGATTATATTTGACAGAGTGAAAGAGGGATTACAGTGCATCTGACAGTAGAGGGGGCTTGCAGGAAAATTGTTTGCTGTGGATTATGGGGACATAATCTTTTAATGTCCCCAGTAAATGTTGATTTTGGCTGAAAGAGATAAAGTGCACGTTAATCTTTAGGGGGAGAAGGATTGTGTATTTAAGTTTCCATAACAACCTAGTATGATTCTGATTTCCTTATTATTGAGAAGGATGGCTCCATTTCACAGTGTTTATTGTAGATAGGGCACGGCACATGTATAAATGTCACAGCTGTAAGTAACAGACATGGAAACAATCAAGAATGCTGCATCTCTTTATCTAATACCTTATTGTTGTTGACTTCCTACCAGGAAGCCATATTTTGAAATAATTCTTTAATGTCTGTCAAGACAAAAATAATCATGCTGTGCCTTTTTTTTCTTGTTTTTACATTCAAGCTTTCCAATCATCAGATAAATAAAAAAGTTGATGAATATATATATATATATAATCTGGTAGAGTTTAATATTTCCTAGTCTTTAAAGGAAAATTGAGAAGTGCATTTAAATAACCAGTATTGTTACTCTCCTTCACTTCTGAGAGCTCATTTATCCTCTAAAGCTTGTGCGAACAAGTTTTTATTGTGGAGATACAAAGTATTAGATCTCAAATCCTGTATAAAAAGGTGCAAATCCCATTGAAAATCCTGCAGTTTATCTCTTGCCTCCACTTTCTCGAGTTTTGTTCCATAAACATCTGCTGACAAGGAGCTCTGACATCCCTGATGTAAAGGTCTGAGTACGTACTGGGTTGCTGAGTGTCCCATGGGCCAAATACCTGAATAGCAAAACTTGGATTACCTTCAGTTATTACTTGATGCTGGTGAAGATAAAAAGTTGTATAGACATCGAGGTGTTAAAAACATATCTAAAGGCAGGCCAGAAGATCAGGCTCAGGCTGTTTTAACTTGTCTTTCTGACAATAAAGGCAATTGACCTAATTTTTGCAAGTGAAATCCATGGGACCAGGATTTTACTCTGGAATTATCTATTAGTATGTAATTATGCACAAGAGAATAATAGAAAAAAAAGTGTTTGAAGCTTGATTAGGTACTTTAGAATAAATAAATAAATAAATAGAGAACAAAGCACTCAGTGAAACCATGGCACCTACCACAGGAATTTAATTAATGCCTCCCAGGCACAATCTACTCAGAAAATGTGGGAATCACATCTGTTACCCAACAGCCTAGCTTCCTACTTTTCCTTTTTAGCAGAAAAATCCTTTTGATGAGGACCAGAACAAATAGCAATGAGCAGATAGTGACAAAGTCGCAATGTCCTTCTCAAGGTCGCACTCAAGGCTGTCCACGTCTGAGCTGCAGTACTTCTGCCGTTCAAGCAGAACAGTACTTCTAGACTGTGCTTAACAGTGACCAAAAAATGGCTTTTGTGGAATTCTGCAGGACCATCAAAATCCTTAGAGACCAGCCTGGATGAAGGGTTGAATAATTCCTGCCAGGCAGATGTACTATATCATTGCACCCCATCCAGGGATTTGATTTACTGACAAAAGTTGAGGACAAGTCTTCAAGTGTCAGACCTCCCTTCTGTGGCTGAAGCTCCAAGCAAATGTGTCTGTCCCCAGGCTCTTGCTTTATCACCTGTGAAACAACAGCAAACCTCGCACTGACTTTTAGAAGAAAGGGATTAGAATTATCTAATTTTGCTGATTATGAATGTATTTAATGTTAGTTTGGGGCAGTGGATGCCTTAAAATCATAGAATGGTTTGGATTGGAAGGGACCTTAAAGATCATCTAGTTCCAAGCCCCCTGCCATGTCAGGAACACCTTCCACTAGACCGAGTTGCTCAAGGCCCCGTCCAGCCTGGCCTTGAACACTTCCAGGGATGGTGCATCCACAACTTTCCTGGGAAACCTGTGCCAGTGTTTCACCACCCTCAGAGTGAAGGGTTTCCTTCATATTTCCAATCTAAATCTACTCTCTTCCAGTTTCAAACCATTACCCCTCATCCTATCACTACAGGCCTCTGTAAAGAGTCCCTCCCCAGCTTTCTCGTAGGCCCCCTTCAGATACTGGAAGGCCACAATAAAGTCTCCCTGGATCCTTCTCTTCTCCAGGCTGAACAACCCCAACTCTCTCAGCCTGTCCTCATAGGAGAGGTGTTCCAGCCCTCTGATGATCTTCGTAGCCCTCCTCTGGACCTGCTCTAACAGCTCCATGTCCTTCTTGTGTTGTGGGCTCCAGTACTGGATGCAGTACTCCAGGTGGGGTCTCACGAGAGTGGAGTAGAGGGGCAGAACCACCTTCCTTGACCTGTTGGCCACATTAAGTGACCATTAGGAAAAGCCACTGAAATGCATCCATGGCTGATTACCAATGCTAGTATTTAAGTTTTCCTCTGAAATTTTACTTCTCTTCCAACATATTCCTGCACCTAACTAATGTACAAAACCTAAAGAATCTTCAAATATCTGCTTAGTAATTTTATGTGGGAATCCATAATTTGTATGAAAAAATTGTGATGATAACACATGATTGAGGCAACTTTTCATTTTTCAGGGAATTTTTTTCTACAGTAGCTAGGCCATGACTAGAAATCACTGGCAGTGTTAAGTGGATTCCACTTAAACAGTCACAACATAAGTGACGTTGATTGTCACAGTGTTTTATAGGGCAGCATGAGTATGACTGAAATTAATGTGTGAATCAGAGCATTGCTTCATTTTTCCTCTGGCAAAAAATGTCTCTGTGCTGTTCCATAAGAGGTCAGGGTGGTCTTAGATGAAGTTGAGCAAATGTGATCTTCAGAACTGCAAAAAGTCTGTTTAATGTAATAAAATATGTAGACTCGGAAACCCTTTCTCTGTCTTCATTGGGTACGTTGCATTTTCGGAATCTAAAGGACCTCCTACATATTCAATAGGAACTAACTGTTCCTGTATCCTTGGAGAAACTATGGACCTTGGTATAGAATTAATAGCAATAATTTTTAAGTAGAAACTGATCAGAATTATAATTTACTAATGCAGCATAAAATTCTAGTAGTACATCATTGTAGTATGGCTATATCAAGCCACTAATACAGCAAACCATCAAACAATAACAATATCTGAACTATAATTTTTATAACTGAATCATATATAACACACTTTCTTCAGAAACTAAGTGAAGGTATGAAGACTGTCTGGAATTAGCTTGAAGATTAGTGATTAGTGTTAGACAACAGATGCAATGCGGATTGTTTGCTGTATGTCACCCAAAGCACATCTGATCACATGGGCATCTTCCACAGCAGCAAAGTGATCAGTTAATTTAAAATTGGAAAAAAAGGGTGTGTTTCTTATATACAATACTATATGCAGTACTACAACTGCTGCTGACAGTCCAAAGAGCAAAAATATTTATTTTCTACAACTAAAAAATATTTTGCTGTTTGTTTTGCAAAGTACATCAGGTGGCAGGTAAAATACAAAACTAAAATATAGAAAAATACAAAAGGCATGTGTTTCTGTGCAACCACACACATGGGATTTCTCTTGACTCAGGGAAGACCTGGGCTGTTCTGCTCTTAGGAACAGATTTTTCTACTTTCGTTTAGTCCTCTATAAGTTAGGTGTTTAAGGCTGGCAAGGTATAAAAGGTTCCTTTTGCAGCCAATGGAGAGAAAAATGCACCTTCATAAAGTAACTTTCATTTTCCAGCAATGGGCAAAATAATATTATTCTTTGTGTCAGCAACTCGCTGTTTTTTTGAAAAATATCATGGATTTGGGATCATACCTGTTCTGGGCTTACTGACAATACAGGGAATTCCTGGGCTGAAATTTCTGCGATTTTAGTTTTGATCAGTGTGTCAGAGAATTACCACTGAATTTAAAAAGTAATGTCCCTATTTAACAAACTAAATCTAAAAATAAACCAAAATTCAATTTCCTGCAAATGCTGTTGGGTTCCATGGGGATATTACATTCATTTTCCACAGGAGATAAGAACTAGGTCCAGGAATCACAGTATTACTAAAAGAAATTGTCCATTTTCCTTACTACACCTTTAAACATTAAACTAGGCCATGAATTAATTCTTATAGTGAAAAAAAGACCTGACAAACTATTACAGAAGTAAAAGAAAGAATTCAATATGTAAGGCAAGATTACAGAAGTTAGCATCTTTGGTACAAATTCTCCCCTAAAAGGGAAAAGAGGAAAAAAACCAGAAATATGTTAAATACACATATGTAGATGTGTACTGGAAGATTGTCTATAGGAATTAACTTCTCCAGGTGCTAAATAACTGCAGTATTTAGTTAGCAGACTAGATGAGGGACTAAAGTGACTGCATGGTATAGGTACATCCCACAGCTTCACATTAGTCTGCAATAAAGTTTTTAATGAGATTTATTTTCCTGAAGAAGACAGCACTTCTGGTAGTTCTGCTGAGCTATGAAATTCACTTTTCTATTTACTCTAAAAGTAACTGATTGCAAACTGCATTATCTCAGTTTGTGAACTTGTCATGGTGACATCAAGACTGTACAAAGAGCTACCATCAGTGAAGCCCTGCTGTTTCATCAAGACATATTCACTTCACCTAAAATGCTGTCATTAAGACTTTCCTGAGCTTTGATATAAAAAAATTACAGTTCGCCAGCTGAATTACCTGTAGTTTGGTGTGAAGGGATCATACTGTGAGAAATTTCAATAGAATGTGGGGGTTTTCTTTTTTCTCTAATGGCCTTTGTGTATGGATTTTAGCTCATGATGTTGTATGATAAGAAATTGTGCTGTTCTGAGTAGGGCCTCAGGAATAATTTGTATTTTTTCTGTTCCTAGAAGTAACAGGCTAAATAAGAGAGTATGCAGAGAGTATCCTAGGAGTATGCAGGGCAGTGCCATGAATGCCATTACATCAGTCAGGATCCTGAAGCTCTAGGAAAGATTGGATTTGCCTACCTCAGCAGGGCAGGAGAATACTTGGCTGTCATAATGTCACCTTGCAGTAGTGGCTTCATCAGCGGCTACAAAAGTGACCGTGGTTTCGTTCTGCAGCAACCCCAAAATGCACACTGCCTTTGTTACCAGTACAAAAGCAAAAATGTGGAATTTTATCTCCAGGGGGAGGCCTGGTTTAGTCTTTCTCTTCTCATGTACTGTAGAATGTCCCCAGGTCAGGGGACAAGGGGACAGCTTGGGCTCGTGGTCACCCCAGTGTCATTGTGAGGATGGGAGGCAACAAAGCGGACAGTAGGAGAGGACACCACTGGAGGTCTGCAGTGGTATCAGGGCCACATTGATCCTGCACTTCAATGGAATAGGCTCTCATGAGAGAAGTTCAGCCATGAGGCTATTTTCATGGCTTTCACAGGTTTTTGACTTCACACTGTATTTACGGCTGAACGTGGGCTCCCAAGCAGTCAGCTAAATCAGAACTCTCACCGCAAAAGACATCAGAAGACATGCCTAAAGCAGTGGGATCTGAAAAGAAAGGTACAATAAAACATAAAATATGTAAAGAGGAACAAACCTAGGTATTTAAAGATATAAAAATCACGGAGTAAGTGAAACAATCATGATGGATTATGCTTGTGTATTGAGCTCTAGGCGAAAGCAAGATTAACTTTATTGAGGTCAATAAATAAACCTCCCTTTCAGAAACAAATTACTTAATTTAGCTCCGTGGTAAGACAGAGCCATCTGCAATACCCACCCATCGCCAGAGCGGTTCTATAAATAACTACCACTGTTGCACTAAAGCAGAAGAGGATTAAAACTCTCATTTAGCTCCCTTGTGGAGACCAAATATGAGGGTTTTGTTGCATGTGAGCAGTGTAAGTGGTTGCTTAATGCTAGGTAAATGATGATCATCACAAAAACCTTCCCAGTGCACTGTATGACACACTCCTCTCTCAGTTTGGAGCTAATATTTCCAAATCAGGAATTAAAGAGAAAAACTTCCTAGAAAAAAAATAATTGTAGGTGTTAAAGTGCAACTGAAAACAAAATCATTGTCTAGGTTGAAATCTGGATTGCCAAAACAGTTTGGGACACATAACTGTTTTAAACACTCTTTTTACATCTCTTCATTTTTCTTTAATACACATTTTGATTATATAGATCTCCTACCAAATATCATTGAAGAACACACTCCAGATACGTTGTTTCAAATAGACTGACCAATTCAGTGACAGTTTCATCAGTTTAATGTTAGTAATGCCAATGCATGCTGTTGCATCAAGTGTGAGTGGGTAAATTTACTAAGAGACAAATCCCCTTGTATTCTAGCCAGTACTCAGAGCCTAGAGGTACCAGGGGCGGCTAGACTTATCTCTTAATAGGTATGCCAATTAAGAGGTGTTGCTATAGGCCCAACACCAGATCCACAAACAGCCCGTATGTTGTAGGCCCA
The DNA here is from genome assembly GCA_013389965.1 of Todus mexicanus. Taxonomy (NCBI): domain Eukaryota; kingdom Metazoa; phylum Chordata; class Aves; order Coraciiformes; family Todidae; genus Todus; species Todus mexicanus. Next base: position 10,548 of record WEIS01043899.1, read on the forward strand.
GTTCCCTCCAAAGGGAGCAGCTGGATGGGCAAATAGCATGTTTTAAGTGTTGCTATAGGCCCAACACCAGATTTGCAAACAGCCCATCAAGAAGCAGTCAGATACACGAATAATACAATTCGTTTATACTCTCAACATATACAGATTCTTTGAAATTGCCAGTGATAAATACACTAGCTGCAGAAAATAAAAATATAACTAAAGAAAATATTCACAAATATACACTCGGTATAGCTGAGGCACAAA
>WEIS01043905.1:266-12523 GCA_013389965.1 Todus mexicanus
TATTTATTAGCCCAAATAAAAATGTCAGAGCCTAATATTAATCTCCTGATTATGCAAACTCTTGGCTTGAGCCTGTTTCATTTCATTTCTATCCCAACAAAGAAATAATAAATCAGTCTGATTATTTCTGATTATTTCAGAACTGGGAAACTATCCAATAACAGGAGAAAACAGTTTGAAAAGCAACCCGCGCATAGGGTCACATGTAGGAAACCCCTGTCAGCTCCAGAAGAGGTAAAGCCTGTGTGTTTTCAGGTAGGGGGGAAAACAGCAGTGTTTTTATTTTCAAAGTACAGGCAGTGAGGAAAGGAAGACTCCTTCCAGACTTCCATGAAACTTTGAAAAAATGTTTTGTTTGTTTGCAGGAGTCAGCTGAAGTGCAACTGGTGCCAAAGGAAACCAGCTTTAAAAATCAGAAACAGCTTGATATCTTACTCATATGCAACACAGCTTGAGCAGAAAATCAGACAGGGGAGTGAATGCAAACTGGAAGCAGGAACTCATCCAAAACATTGCTAGAATTCATTTGCTGATCGTTATGGCCCTAGCACCTCCACTATACTGCCAAGCGTTCATTGTCTGAAATGGCACAGAGAGCACAAGTCTTTAGATGATGTTGGATTTATATCTTCTTGGAAAAATCAGAAGCTCTGTACCAGATGCAGGAAGATATTTAACCTATTAGAGAAGAGAAGATAGCATATGAAATGAGGAAAGGAGGGAAAAAAAGAGATAAGAGATTGTTGTTCTCCTTATTTTATCTTTCCATCATTACACCCTTTCTTGTATTTCTACATCTTTTTTAACAAAAATGGCCTTAAGGTTCTTACTTTCCCTACTTATATTCACTGATGTCTTAAGGAACTTACTGCCTGTGTTTCCACCCTAAATGTCAGCTGCATGTCCTTTGTTTCAGCAACAAGCCTTCAGGCAGAAGCAGCTTCTGCTACAAGTGCTCTGGAGCCCCCCAGTCCTTACCTTCCACTTTTCTACCAGGTGCTGCCAGGCAAAATAGACCATGACTGAGCTCTCCTTTGATCCACATAAAATCTGGATCAAATCAACTCATGGCTTCAGGAATTACAGAGACAGACAGTGTAATTACACAGTCTTTTTGACTTTGGAAATGAGGTTAACAATTTACATAGAAGAATTTTTACAAACGAAAATCACCTAAGATCTCAAAAAAACTTGCAGGATAATCAGTCAGTCTGTAGCTAACTCCCAAATGGTGTGCAGAAGAAGAAGATACAAGGATCTGATGTAAAGGTGACTATATGCTGGACCTACAAAGATTTGGGTAATTTAGAAAAATTTCTGTAAGGTGGGCCTGGTGTGGGGAGGTTTGGAGATGCTATAGCCAAAAGGCTTTTTACTCTTCAGCCATAGCAGTAATCCTCTCTGAAGAGAAAGGCAGAGCTTACTGCTTTCAGGCGCCCACAAGGTGCTCATTAGAAGTAGTCCTACTTGGGCACTAATCCCCATAAAATAAGTTACTGGCAGCACTGTCCTAGTGGATGGAACATTCACCTCATAAAGACAGATATATCCGACTGGGATTATCTTACAGAGTGTCTCTCCCCATCTTTCCCATGTTTACAACCATACCCACTCCCAGCATGGTTTGGCACATAAAAAAGCCCAAACTAATTCAAAGCATCAAGCAGAGGCCAGAAGAAACAATTTTCTTGCTCTTGCAGAGATACCCAAGTAGCAAGTAAATCCACCTGGTCCCATTCCAGTTCCTGCTCTTGGGCAGGTCTCTCGGCTCTCTTTTCCTGCTCCTTTCAAGTGTACACAATAGCCAGAATTTGTCACCTTTGCAGACATGTAATAGTTACCCATTTTCAACACACCTTTCTATGAATGTTTTTATTTGTTCTGCTGCAATCAAATAGATCTATAAAACATGGTCAAAACCGGGGGGTTCTTCAGAGATTTTCTCTGAAAAACAAAACAAAAACAAAGCAATAGAGCAATAAGTTATGGTTATTAATATAAGACGTAGTACTGCCTCACAGACAGTCTTTGGCTTTGTTATTTCAGGCACTCAGCCAACAGAGAGGCAAAGCAATGAGCAAAACTGCAGAGTGTAAAGTCTAATTTGAAGAATAATTATTATCATTATATTGCAAGACCATGTTCCCTCACTGGGACCTGTAAGAGAAGTTTCAATCTCTGACTAATATTTGACATCAGTCTCAGAAGGTATGCAAAAATCACCAGTTGCAAAAGAGAGCAGTGGGAGGAAGATCTCTGGGTTTCAAATAGTGTGTGGGGGACACTGAGGGTTACCCTGCCTCCAAGGAGCAGTCAACATGAAAACTGAGAGCTGTCATGGGAGCAGGGCAGGAGCAGAGGGTGTTTAGAGAGATCACAATAGTCCATATCCCACCTCCAGGCAAGCCTGGCAAAATTCTGACATATATCAGTGTCAGCCTGGAGCTTCATCCTGTTAAGTCTGCCTCTGCTTTTCTGTTTGTTAAGAGGAAGGTCTTCAAAACCGGTTATGCACCGCTTCTGAGCTCTGGGTCCAAACTGGGCTAGTAGTCATGTAGCACCACTGTCCATTCTGGGTAACATCACACTGTCAGAGAACAATTCCCAGAGTCATACCCAAAGCCAATGCCAAGCACTTAGGCAGCTCCTCTAGGGCTAGAGGATATCCAGGCATATCAGAGGGCATATATCAGAGGGCATCTTCAAAAGCCTGAGCACTTAGCAGTGTAGAGAGCTGCCTGAAGTTAGCTGATAGGAGGTATTAAGTACGGGGTGACACATGAATACCAGCCCCCTCCCACCCCTGTGAGGAGCAATTAGGGGCTTGAGTCCTTTCTAAGACCTTAAGCACTGTGAGCCTCATTTCCAAAGCTGTGTTACAGGCAGTGGAAGTCAGTTGTGGGATACATTTGGAAATTCTGTTTGTTGTAGTCACTCTGTTTTTAAAAAAGCAGCCCTGAGTGACAGAGACTTTTAGATGAGTCTGACACCTGGAGCCAGAATGTTTGCAGAGTACACTGAACCTTCCTTGTCCACATCACAGGATTAAATTAATTTGTATTTACTACCCTCAGAACAGAAATACCAGGCCCTGTGAAGAGAGGGCTCCTAGTATTTTAAAGGCTGACAGAAGCAACACCCAAAGAAAACACGAGGACAATCACACAACACAATGCAGTACAGCTCTGTACTGGGAAAGTAAGCAACCCAACTGTAACAACAGCTCAGAGGAAAAAAAAGATAACATTGGCCACAGACATCTGAAGTTACCAGGGGTCACAATAAAAACACAATAATGAGAATGGTTAGCTGTTAATAATAATAATGATAATAATAATTATTATTTTAAATGATATCTTTTAAATTACAAAAGCCACAGCAAGAATGCAGTAAAATTCACATTTAAAACTGATCAGGAAAGATCCACGTTTCAAATAAAAGCACTTCGGTAAGCCTTGTCAGAGCTGGATACCAGCTGAACCCAGCTTAGACACGCAGAAGGGAAGTGCCCTGTGAGTGGGTTGCTTTGGGAAGGCTTGAGCTTTGTAGAAGTGTCCCTGAGCTTTGACATATCCTTGACACATGTCTACACATCCTCAAAGCACCTGAGCAGAGACAAACATATGGCTCTGAAATCTCCCTGTGACCTCATTATCCGAGGGTCACTGACTGGGGCAACTCTAGCAGCTCCTGTCTACCTAGGGAGGTTTTAACCCATGACTGCTTATGTGGTCCAAAAAGTTGAAGACAAAAGATTCCTCTTAGGCATTTAATTGAAAGCAGTCGAAGGCAGAAGCTTCGAGATTTTTGCATGTTCTGAATGAAGTATTATGAATGGGTGAAGCCAAAAAGTTTGCAGTATAGCTGTTCCACCACAAGTGATGGGAGAGCAAGATTTGTTGCACCATTGCCTGAGCAATAAGCCAGTGGGACTCATACATTGCAGTTTTCATGGCCTTAAATCTCCCAAAGCCATCCATTATCAGCAACTAAAAGAGGACAGATTAGTATGCTGATGAGAAACCACAAAATGCAACAGCTCCTGGGAAAACTATGTTTTGTGCGGCCAGCTCTCTTTCAAAGTCAGAGAGGCAATGATCACCTCAGGGAGACGAGATGACAAGCTGCAGGTGAGCAGGGAGGACAGCAGCCCCCCCCATGCCCGAGAGTTCTGCCAATAGTCGCTGACGGAGATCAAGGAGGCAGGGACAGAAATAGCTGCAAGACATTGAGGTTTGTGATAGAACAACAATATGGAGGCAGAGACCATCCCAGCACAGGAGGCCAAACCACAGCTGCCAAGGTGATGTCTGGCAGTCACCAGCAACCTGTTTTAATGGAGAAACCTGTAGAAAGGCTGGATGAAACAAAAATGAAATAAAAAACAAACCAAAACCAGGAGTCACACTAAATTATATACTTGTGTTTACCTTGGGTAGTAATGGTGAGTTCTCATCTTCTTTTGAGCACCAGAGTAGCCCACTGGCCAGTTCTTGTCTCTAGCATCCCTTTCTCAGTTCTCCTTCTTCACAACAGCAGCTATAGTATTTGATTACTTGCAAAAATAATATTTGAAACATATAAAAATCCACAGAAAAATCACTGCAACGGTGCCCTTTATGGGCTTTTGCAGCCCATTAATATCAGTAGTTTCCCTAAAGCTGGCCTTTAAAGAATAAGTTTGCTCTGTTCAAGCATTTCCATATCTGAAATTTGCATGATGTCTTGCAAGTTGACATTGAATATAATGCTAAAAGGAATGGAGAATAGTGCTGCTACCATATCCTGGGCTGAGAGTAGTGTCAGCCCAAGCAAGAAGACATAATTAAGATCTTCCAGAAAATTGCTCAAGTTGCTGTATGTCTGGCATACCCTACAAGTGAATTCTTCTCTAAAGTTACAATGAGTTTTGCTATTAACCTCAAGCATGCCAAGGTTTCACTCAATATTTTGATTATGAAGCTCTCCTTTATTGCACTCTTTTGAATATAACATTACTTTATCTTGGCTTTTGGGCCTCACAAAATCCCGTTATAATTAATCTTCCTTCTACGATAACTCTGGCTCAAAGGATGCTGTCATAATGACCATGAATATAATTGCCTCACCATGCTGCAAGCTGTAGTAAATCATCAGCCACCATAGAAAAGATCAAAGTAGGCTAATTAAACTGTATCCTTAGCTGTCTGCCGCAAACATTTCAAACTGCTTTGGGTCCCAGCTGGAAATCAGTGTTTCACAAGAGCTAAAGCAACTCTGAACAAAAACCAAGAAAAATATATACTTATACTTAAACAGCTGTTTAGTCTGTCAATCTGCAATAAAATGCTGGAAAGACAACTGGTAGATAATGAATAATGTAAGTCAAAAACATCTATAAGAATCATCAGATTATTGAGAAACAGGCAAGAACGCACATAAGATATTGAATGGTCTTTTGACTTCAGCCGTGTAGAAACAGCTTACCTTAATTTTCTTAATTAGAAAAGTGTAGAAAGCAGAACCACTTCACAAACCTCTCTGGGTATCCACAAATACTACTAGATTTCCAATGAAGGAATGATATTGTTTGCTAAGGGCATTTATTAACTATAGAACAACTGGAATGATATTAGGGCACTGATCCTTGATAGCCTCTACCTGGCATTAGGAGTCAGATTAACCTGAAGAAAACTATCCCTCCCTCCCAATGATTTCCTAAATCAACAAAAGTTTGCAGCATGAGGCATGAATTAAGAACAGGCAAATTTGTATTTTCAACTAATTCACAAAGAGACTTGAATTTAAAAAGTGAGTTATCTGAGTCACATCATAAAATTTATTCCCTGTTAATGCAAAATATCTGATGTTTCTGAGGAATTAAGATCAGTCACTAAGATGCTCTTTGGGCTTTTCTGTGTCGAGGTGAAGCCTGGCAGGCTGTCACAAATCATAGTGGTTTGACTGTGACTTGTTTCCTACAAAGTATTTACATTCCTGAGTTGTGTCAGTGACTGATACAGATAAAGCTGCCCCTACTGACTCTCAGCGGAGTCTGGAGGTCCAGTATAAACCTCATAAGGTCTGTGGAGTTTTAAGAACTGTTCTTATTCTGCATTGAATATTTCTTCTGAAATGCAGGCAGTTCACCATTTCATTATCACAGAAAGAACCACTGCTGAGGTGTGATAGGAATAACCTTTTATGCAGGCTTCTGCAAAGCCCCAGAAAAGGCTGTGCTGCTTTCCCCATTATTAAAAGTGCAAGACAAGCCACTGTTATGAATGATGACATAAAAATGAAGCTAGGGAAAAAAGGGGAAAATGCATGCTTCCAAGCTAGTAACTAAAAACTTAAATACTGTGGTGAAGAATTAAGTATTTGGTTTACAAAAGCAGCCTTGCATAGGCTCCTTGTCCTGTGAATTTCTTCTAATACCACATTTTCCTACATGCACAGCAGCCTCCACAGTGCATGGTGATTCTCTTCCTCTCCTCCCCTCTTCAGATTCAGGGAGGCCTCATGGGACTCCAACCTTGCAGGAAGTGGTGAGGAAAGAGAGAGCCCAGCAGGGGAGCTCAGCTCACGAAGAAAGGACAAACTGCACATTTCAGCTACAAAATCTGACAGGGCATCAAATTGGCAATTCTAAATCAATGTATTCCTGGGTTGGGCAATAACCCAAAATACTTTTTTTTTCCCCAGGAAGTGGAATTTATGAAAAAAACTGTATTCTAGAGAACACAACGTTAAAAAACTGTGCCAAAAATATTTGTAATCCAAAGAGGCTGGCAAGAATTTTTTTCCTGAGCTACACCTAAATGTATTTAGCTGCTGAAAATTCAATGTAAACCTCATCTTCTCTTCAGGGTATAATGTGTCTATTCTAAAAATTCTAGAGGAAGGATTTTTCCATTTTTTTTCATAAGACATCAGCAATTTTTGGCAAGTGGATATATTTTTATTCTACTTATGCCACCAAAAGCTTGTTTGTTTTGTTGAAAGTCAGCAGGATCCAAAATATGACAGGGACTTCAATTACTCTACAACTCCATTTCCATGTTTTAGGCAGAATTAGTAAACCCAGGGAAAAGTTACTGTCACTAGCTAAGCTCAACCCTTCTAAAAATCCTTCCACAGCATCACGTTCGTCCCTCAGAGTCCTATGTTTGTACAGGCTCCTGAGTGACAAACACAACATCTACACACAAAGTAGGTGAATAGGAAGAATCAATCACATTGCATGTAGATGGGTTTTGTAGGTGATCTCTGGTTCCCAACATGGCAATCTATAACAGGAGAAGAAAAAGATGGAAAAAAGATGTTGCCATTGTAACCACAACTATTTCCCACAACAGTAGGAAAATTAATGTCTAAAGGCAACTAATAGGTTGAGAATTTTTCTTCTTTTCAGTTGAGTGATTAAGCCTACACAAACTTCTCACTGTGGCTCAGCCCAAATACTATTTTATCGCTATTAGGAGAAATGAAATTAGAAAAGTGAGGTTTAGATCAAAATGAAATATATTGCTTGGTCCAAAATAGAGCATTGTTTTCCAGTAAGGTTATTTCACTTTTTGTTAACCCTTTTCTATAAATGTTTATTTTGAAATTGAAATGCTGCCTTAAAATGGCAAGTTCAAAAATTAAATATCCAAAACATAGAAATTAACCTTGTTGCCATTTTCCATGACCATTTCTTCTTTCCTCTCCCCACTTTTGACAGGAACTCTTTGTCATATTCAATCCTCATTGTTGGCTTCAGTCCCTGGGGCAAGGATTTCTCTTGCCAAACTGCAGGCACCCCTGAGACAGTCATTCTCTATCTCAGTAAGTCTCAAGCCAGCAGAAAAGTGGAAAGTACCTTGAATGAATCACACCCCAGAAGCACCTATTTCCCCTACTGACTGAAAAGGGCATCTAAGCAACTAGCTCAGATGTCTTCCTCCAATATGCCAATGTTTCAGGGTAGGTAGGTTAAGTACCACCTCTTTAACCCTTCCTTTCTGCAGAATTTGCTCTTCAGCAGCAACAGGAGCTCCCCAGCTGCACTGCAGCACCTTTGAGTAGTGGCTGGCACGCATGGTCTTTGTGGTCTGGGTTATTTCAGATCTGTTCCCACTCCAACCAAATACACCTCTTTAGTTCAGCTCTAGTTACTACAGTTTTGGCCATGAAACAAGACTCTCCCTTAAGTGGTTCTTTGCTCTTTACGCAGCGTTAGTCATAAGAGCTGTGCTTGTTAACTATTTGGAAGAAATAGTGGTTGAGATACTCAAGCCTGAGTACAATATTCAAGGCTGTTAGGTAGGGAGCACTTTACCAGACATCAGCTCAACAAGAAATAATTCCTTTGTAACTGATTAAAACAACATCTAAATGAGTATCCTCAGAGAGTATCCTAGGAGTAAAAGACAAAAAAATACATGGCATCTATACTTCATTATGGTCTGTCCATCCTTTCTTAAATTTCTGTCCTCATGTCCCAGTCTCTAAATTTTGAGGGTGATATGTACAGTGCAGTTGGACCTGGGAGGGTAAGGAGGAGAAGAAGCAGTGTCCAGAGCCAGGTAGAAGCTGAGGAGTAATATCTGGGGCTATCAGTAGTATCAGTATACAAGAAATGTCCTTTTAGGTCCAGTGCTTTGCTTTCAGCAGTAATAATAGAGGATGCTGTTAGGAAAAGCCCTGGCCACTTTCTGCAGACCACTGCCCTTGTGCCCTACCCGTGTTCAGGGTCACTAGATTAAGTGGGAGACACAACCCAGTCCCTCCTCTGTAACATTCATTTCACCCACGAATTCACCTAAGATTTTTTTGTGCTCAGACACTGTGTGCCCTCCAAAGGCAGCATGTTCCAGAGGTTCATTACCTGCCATTTAAATGTTGCTTCCTTGTATGTGTTCCAAGTGCTAGATTCATCAGACACCAGGAATATTTCTTTCCATTGGCTTGAAAGGGCACTTACACTCATCACTCGGATAATTAAGGAAAGTGAGTCAGTGTCTGTTTCTTAGAGAGATTTCTTAAGTTTGTGATTGTGTACAATAATATTTTTAATTGTTTCTATTTGATTACTATTTACCTTTTAAAAGCAAGAATTCCCTCATGTGTATATATAGACTTATGTGGGGACACAGGGTTACATAAAGCTGAGTTGATAATGACACTGAGCTGGCTCTGCCACAGTGGTTCTGCTTTCTCAGCCTGGCTGCAAGCTCCTGCCTGTCCTCTGCCACAATCTTTCCCTAGCACTGCTCCAACCACAAGGTGAGTCCGGCCAGCTGGCTGATCAACTGTAAAGTTGTCTGGGGCCCCAGAGTGAGCCGTCTGCACTGGGAGCAGTGGGAGCTCACCGCCAGAGCACGGAAACTGGAGTAGAGCTGCATCTCCCAGCAGCATCTTGCTGTTGGAATCAGTTCATAACCACACAACACTCGCTCTCAGGAGGCTCCTAGGAGGCAGTCGGTCGCTGCTGTAGTAGAAGATGAAGTTCCCAAGGTATTCAGAGCAACAAACCTGGATTTCTAGAGAACCTGTAGTGCTCACAAAAGAATGAGGTACAAGAGCAATAGGAGCTGGTACAGGAAAGAAGATAAACAGGGTCTGGAAGAGTACTCCAGAGGGCAGGAAGATTGACATAAATGCAATACAAGAGTGAAGCAATTAGACCACCGTTTTTGCACACAGTTTTGCTTCAGTCTAATTTGTTGGCTTCCTTTTAACCAAATAGACTGTGGTGAGAGTAGTTTGGACGAGAACCAGGAGGCTCCTTTGGACTGCTGGGAAATGAACCATCCAGATCCAACGTTCACTGTTACAAATATTTCTGCTCATCATCAGATTTGCCTTCAAAGTATCCAGCTACCAATTACAGTGAGTTTAATGAGCTACTTTCACTGCCCAGAGCCTTGTGTTAGACTTTGTTATGAACTGCTGATACTTCACTCTTTTATGATATGTAAGGGAAGATAAAAAGTAGTACTAGAGAGAAAGAAAGCACCACTCTAACCATGACTGAGTAACCTACAAGCCCTGAGTCCAGGTGGCCTGTACTTGGTGTGTGCCTTTGGGGAGCTATTGTGTTCAAATCAAAGGACTTTCCCTGAAGCAGTGGAGACAAAGTACAGTCACCTTCATATCATAGAATGGCTTAAGTTGGAAAAGACCTTAAAGGTCATCTAGTTCCAGCGCCCCTGACATGGACTTGGGCACCTCCCACTAGACCAGGTTGTTCAAAGGCCCATCCAGTCTGGTCTTAAATACTTCCGGGGATGAGACATCCACAACTTCTCTGGGCAACCTGTTCCCGTGTCTCACCACCCCCATAGTAAAAAATTTCTTCCTAATATCTAATGTAAATCTACTCTGCTCTAATTTAAAACCACTGCCCCTTCTCCTATCACCACATCCCGTTATAGGAAGTCAAACATCTATACATGGCATCAGACTCTTGTAGAGTCACTGATTTTCCCTTCAGCTGCTGGAAGGATGCATCAGCAGTCATACGTGCAGAAATCCTTCAAGAGGAAGCAAATTGGAACACTTCCATCTTCCCTCCCGCCCCCAATCCATGAGGGATGATGCTGTAAATGGATAAAAGGCCCATGGCATACATAGTAAATGGACTCTTCAGAGCCACAGTGAAGAGGGACTCACCTTCAACCATGCCGCAGAGGACCTTCTCTGGAGATACCATTACCAGCTCTGAGGCCCAGGACATTCCCTCTGATGTGATACATCTATCAGGAAAACAACACATGCTGCCATTGCCCTTAACATATGAAGTATTTAGGACCCATAGTTTAACTCCTAGCTGGCGCTGTTCTGGGTCACTGTGTCATAAGTATTTATGGACTTTCTGTGTTGCGGTACACAGGTTTCCCAGGGAAAATTATGCATATGACAACATCCTCTCAATTTTATTACCCCTCTGACACAGTAAACCTTTCCTCTCCTTTTTCTCTGTGACATGCTTTCTCAAAAGAAGGCTCGTAGGGACTGTTCAAGCCTTTCATACCAATTCCTTGTCCAGATCTTGAAAATTTTCTATACCTTTGCTCTTAAACGTATGACTCATTTGCCCCATGCATTTTTCCTCTTTGTATTTCTATCAGAGCTGACATTAGATGTTACACATCCTTCGTAAGGCCATTCACAAAAATCAAGTGCAGTCATAAGAATCTCTGTGTCCAGATTTTCTGCATATGACACTTTAATCCAACCTTGTTATTCCTATCCCCACAAATCTCAATTACTTTTCCAGAATTTCTTATAGAGGTTGCTGACACTAACCTTAGAGAGTACCTGGGTTACTGTGGTAGTTTAACCCAAGCTGACTGCCAGGTGCCCACCCAGCTTCTCTCTTTCTCCCCGTCCTGAGCAGGGCAGGGAGAGATTTAAAGATAAAAAACTCATGGGTTGAGATATGCACAGGGAGATCACTTGTCAAGTACTGTCACAGGAAAAATGGACTCTATTTGGAAGAAAATAGTTTAATTCATTGCAAAATAGAGTAGGGAAGTGAGAAACAAAAGCAAAACTGAAACCACCTTTCCCTTCACTTCCCTACTTTCAGTCTAACTTCAGTCCTTCATCCCCAACTCTTCTGCTTCGTGCTAGAAAGGGTTCTATCACCAGTCTTAGAAAGTACTTGATTGCATTTCAGGTCATGGGTTTTGCATTTCAAATCCATAAATCTCATGTATTCCACTTCAAGAGAGTTCTTGACACTTTTGCTCATGCTGAATAGTACTTTCTCTCAGCTACATTAATGGTCCTGCTTGATTAAGCTCTTTATAAGTGGTGAGAAGAGTGAGAGGAGACCTGACTTTAAAACTTGGGCTTCAAGTCAGAGGAAAACTGTCCCACTCTTCTCCCCACCTCAAATAAGTAAAACTCCTGCAGAAAAAAAAACCAGATCCCTGCAGTCTGAAGAGTAGATTCCTTTTAACCTCTTAATGGACTGCATCTTGAGGTCTGTCAGTAGCATCACACACACATCCCCATTATCCACCATGAAAGATCAAGCAGAGAACGGGGCAGAGAATTGATTTCCTGTCTGCGAAGTGGCAGCTCCACAGTAAGTCAACGTTATCTGGAGTACTAAAGTGGAGCAGGGCACTTTAGGATAAGGGTTTAACGCTTTATCTACTCACATAAATACTTTCAGATAAAAGAAATTGGATTTAAATAACATTCCAGCTGTGACACTAACTGACAGAAGTCAGGGAGTGCCCAAGATAAGGCCACATCCTTTACTCTCTGAAGAAAAAAAA
>WEIS01043911.1:0-14100 GCA_013389965.1 Todus mexicanus
CCAGAATGTGAACAAGCTCACCACTGATTCATGAGGAGTGTTCCTGCATGGGGAGAGGTGACCTGAGCATGGTTTGAGGAAAGCTCAAAGCAGCAGTGATAAAGTAGAAGGAGAAGTATAGGGCATGCTGGTGCACCCAGGTCTAGACCTGCCTGCTCTCCAGTATTGCCCCGTATCGTTTCTAGCTGGAATAAAATGCAGCAGTACCGATGTAGATGGTGGGTCTGGGACAAGAGCACATGTTTATGAGCCCTAAACTGCTGCTCTCCCAGAAGTGTTAGTGGATACTGGGTTGCTTGAGAGTGTGGGGCACCAGGCAGGAGTACAGGAGCCAAAATATGTGTCTGCAGCCTTCTGAACACTGAAGAGCCTCTTGGCTGTGGGATATAGACTGACCACCAAGCTGCAGAGATCTGATGAAAAGCCTGTCCTAGAAAAGACTATGGCATTTGTGTAGCTTAGGAGCTTATTGGAAGTTGCTGGAGTAAACTTGAGACCAGCATTCATCCTGGGAGGGATTAGATAGTGGGAGAGATTTACTTTAAGAGCTTTTGATTTGATTTGTCTTGTGTGGAATGCTTGCCTCTGCTCTATTTAGAGTTATCTTGTCCTGTTTGTACCTTTTTAGTGCTCTATTAAAAGCCAGCCATGGGCCCAGAAGCCTTTGACTTGTGTCTCGGCTGCCTCCAAGACCAGATGTGGCAATTCCACCTCTCCAGTCCATCTGATTTGGCCCAGTCCTGTAGAGCTTTTAATGAATGAAGAAACAGAGACCAAAGACCTGTCAAAGTTGTTCTTCTTGCAAGGAGAAGAGCTGGACCAGCATTTTGGTCATCAGGGTTTCAGCTTCGTACCTGCAGGGGTGTTTTCTGCCTACAGTGCTCCATAAAGTCTGCTTGTGTGGAGGCTGTTCTGCACATACTGATTTTAAGCTGTAGGTTTTCTTCCAGGAAATCTGTATTTGGCTTTATAACTTCCTAGAAATAGTTTGTATATTGGAAAACCTCCTCCTACCATATGGGAAGGAGTATTCTCTTTTCTACTCAGTAAAGATATGTGTGAAGTTATTATTATGTTTTTAAATTAACTTCTGGTGAGAACACAAGCTTGGAGTTTTCAGGGGCCTTGATGTAGTGGCTGCATCTTGGTGGTGGGGTGACATTTGTGACATGGGCTCTGAGTTGAACTCAGCAAAGGAGCAGAGCTGTGGGCGTCTGTCCATTGTTTGGTCCGGGATCCAAGGTACAGAAACTACCAGCATGGTTCAGTACTAGAGCAGCCAGTGCAATGAAGTGTCACAAGGTCTGCACTAGATGAGTTATAGACTCTACTTTTGAGTAGATGGCTCAGGTGATCTTCCAATGTCGAGAGGCCTGCGGCTGACCCTGCACCACTGCCTTCATCCTTTCATTGCTTCCTGGTTTCCAAGACCAGTTGTCCTTGGTTGAGCAATGCATAACAAGAGAATGTCCAGGGTGATGAATCTGTTCTCAGCATTCATCTGCTTGGCTCCCAGCTACCCTCCACTGAAGGCTGACTTTGCCCTTCAGCCTTATTACTGAGTGTCTTTTTAGTGCAGCAGAGCTAAGTTCATCTGTATGGAACAAATACTGGAGAAGAAGCAAGACTTCAAAAGCTATCACTTTTTTTTTTCAGCTTCCCAGCAGTAACACCTCCTTGAATGGAGACTCAACTCCTCGGCAAGCAGTTCGTGCTGGTGTACCTTCGTGTTTGTAAGGAATGAGACTTGGTAGAGGTCCCAAGGGTAAAGCGGGCTTGAGGAAGATGCTGTCAGTGTCACAAAATCCCTGCCCCTTCTGAGGCTTTGTTGTTTTTAGGAAACTGTTTGGATGTTGGTTGTACAGTATTCTGGTGTCCCTTGGGCGTAGGAGGGTCAAAGCAAAGTGACTAGATGATGTTTTCATCTCAGAGCTGGAAATCTCTCTTTTATTGCAGGAGGTGTCAGGTGTGAATTTGCAAAAGACAAACAAATCACCAACCCAACAACTTGCCCAAAATTCCTCCCAGGAAGGCGAGTTTGACCAGGGAGAGAGGGGAACACGGGGTAATTATTTTGTAAAATTCATAAAAATTCATTTTGACACAGACATAAATCTTTTCTTGCATTTGAACAGTTTCCTTTTACCTTCCTTACCTGAGCAGCTAGGAGGAAAACATGGCACAGCGGTAGCAGAAGAGCATAAAGCTGAAGAAAAATAAATCATCTCCATTTGCAGTTGTGATGTCCAGAAAATTGGCTGGTCTCACCTGTACAAACACTGGTGTCCATCTGATGCAGGAGCAGCTGAGTGTCAGCTCCGCCTAGCAGGTCTCCAGGTGCCAGGTACTTGTGGGCAGCATCACAGATTGAATGTTTCCCAGAAAGAGACTGTCTCTGTGTAAACTGACTGAATAAACATAGCCACTCTCTCCATCCAGTCCTATCCAGTCAAGCATAAGATGCAGATGCAGGATCCAGGAGCTCTTCCAAATGAATTCTTTCCCCTCTTCTTGCTGCTTCTCTCTTCCACCTGTGGTTTGTGAGCAAATCAAGACCAATAGCCTTGGCCAGAGCCAAGCAGTGTCAGGTTGGCCCAGTTTTGCCTACTGTGCTGCCAGCCATACCTGTGCTGTGGACCTGCACCCAGCTCTGCTGCCTCATGGACTTGCTGAACTCTGAAAAAGGTTGTCTTTATCTTTGCTGAGGCTGAAATGTGATCCAAACCAGCTAATTTGGTCACAGGGGAAGAGGGGTGTGAAATAACCAGCTCTTGCCTGTACCTATGTTCCACAGATCTTGTGAAAATAAGTAAGGAAGAATTGGGACTAGGTAACTCTTGTGTCCCTCTTCTAGGTGACAAGTAAAGGTTCAGGAGTGGTAGAAAAACACCAGCAGGTGATGGATCATGTGTACAGGAGGCCAGCCAATACTGGTTGTCACTGATAGAAATACAGGTTTTGGAAATGGAGCTCTGGCCGTCCTTCATACTGGAATTGTTTTTTTCTCTAAATCCAACCCGCAGTTTAGAATTGAGGCATTGTTCTTTACTGCTTAAACCCCTAGACTCTTAGAAAGATTCAAGAAACTGAAACTAAGGCTATGGATAGTGGTTTGCCACACGTGTTTTTAGTTGAAAAATGCTTAAGCAGCTCTTGCTTCAGTGAAAAATCCACAAAATTGTTTGATTTCTTCTGCTGCATATCTATCATAAGAACACCTTGACTCTTTCCTCCTTGACTGCTGGGGAGCTTCCTTTGGGGTCAGGTAGGGAGATGGGAAATATTATTTCTGCAGGGAGTATGTGAGCAGAAAAAAACTGTCTCTGATTATGGATTAATGTCCCTTTGGGGCCCTTGCACAGTTTAGACCCAGATTTGTAAAATGGATCTCTCTTGAAAGAGAACTCAGAAACTTGAAAAAGCCCTAAGATGTTTTTTTAGTCATAGAAGAATTGTGATTTTCCTGCACCAGTGTAAAACACCTGTCCCCTACTAGATGTAGGGGTTGTTTGCTCGGTAACATGAACTGTCCAGCAGAAGCACAGAGTGGTGAGAATATAATCTGTGCACTCAGTTTTGCGCCTGGATTTTGGGAAGCTTGAGAGGCTTATTTGGGTTTTTGTTGAAGGAAAGAGGTGAGCTTAGTATTGTCCAGATTCTCCAGCTCCCATCTGTTGCCGTGGCTCCCATCATGGTGGGTTCTTGCAACAGTGACTTTTATCAAATTTCCAGGTTGAAAAACTCCTATGTGTGCTTGATTGCCTCTCCCTCATAGCCCGGGCCACTGTGGTGGTACTGTAGGGGAGGGCACTGTGCCACAGCCCTTTTCAGCTCGCTGGCTGGAGCCCTGTGAGGAGTCCAGCAGCATTTTGTTTGTGAGAGAAATCCCTCTGGCATTCTGTGTTAGAGCTGGATTTACTGGAAACAGGTCCTTGATGAAAACCTTCCTTGCGCAACCCTTTTCCCACCTGCAGGCAATGGTGACTGGCACAGTCCAAAAGCCGTCAACAGCCAGCTCTTTTGTAGATGTCTGGCAAGAAGGCTCCAGGCAGGGCTGGAGAACAAGACTACTCTCAATGCTTCTTTAACTGGGGACAGCGCTGCGGGTCTGTGTATCAGTGAGTAGGTGATGACCCTGCAAGTTCCCAGTTCTGCTCACTTACCAACACAGCCCCAAGGAGGTATTACAAGAGTATTTTTGAAAGACGTATTACAGAGCGATGGGTGTTGAGAGCTGAATTTGAAGACCCGGATCTTCATAGCTTCTGAGCAGGGGTTGTTGTTTAGTTTTTATTGAAATATGGAGATGCCCCTTCTGTACTGCTCTGGTTTTCAAAAAGGATAAGGTTGAGGAGAGACAGTGTATATGGAGAATATGGGAATTCAGTGTTTTGTTTTTAGCAATCTTGTACAATTTTGGGAAAGTTTGTGGCTGTTTGGTGATATTCCTGCTTCCTGCAACAGCAGCGAAGGTGTACGTCTACCTTCCTGTTGACTCAGCCCCCTGTGAGTTCCCGGTGAAGGCTTTAGTCTCTTCTCCTTTAATTGATGTGATTTGCTCTGCTCTGCTGGAGACCATGTTTGCAGACTAGATTGTGACTTCAGCCCCAGCATGTTATTCATGTCTACACAGATGAGCACAGACAAACCTGAGCTTGTTTGCCTATGCAAAGAAGGAGTTGAACGTGAGCCAGACACCTCTTAAAGTGGAGTCTGAGCAGAAGCAATTGCCTGCCAGGCTCTATACAGCTCTGCTCATAACCCATGGAAGTACCTTCTGCAGCCGAGAAGATGATTGCTTCCCTGTTGCACATCATACCTACCCCCTGGAAGGCCTTGCTGTACAGTTCCCCTGCGTACAGCCATTTGTTGTTAAATCCCACTCAGGAGTGAGTAGGTGTTTGGGATCTGCAGGTTTTTGGGCTCATGGCATACTCATGGGCAGCAGGAACAGACATCACATGAACTCAGCTCATCAGGACGGCTTGCAGGGCTCAGCTGCAATGTGAGCACGCTCTCTTGAAGCATATCCTTACTCCACAGTAAGATGTGATATCTCAAGAGGGCTAACCTTTTGTAGGGGAGTGGGAGACAACCATTGGATTTAGGATCTTCCACAAAAGGTGGAAAAGCCAGCTGTAGTTTTAGGTCAGAATGGTTGTTCCAGACAGGTAATTCTCACAGGGGCTACTACAGTAGCTTCAGCTGTTACACCAGCTTCAGCTCTGGGGGTATAGAGAAAGCTCAAGACAAACGAGCTTTATCCTGTATTAACAGCAAGAGTATCTCAAAGCTAAGAAGAGACCTCTCCTTACCCCTCTGTCTGGTAACTGGTTTTTGGGTGAGGAAACTGAGATACAAAATGCACAATTACAACATTGAGATGGGAGGTATGTAATGAACCTTGTAGTAATGTGTACTCTTGCCTGGTGTCTGACTTTGATAGACTTGATCTTCTGAACGGGGGCCTGGATGACTTACCAAGGTCCAAAAGTATAGTGTGAGCTGCCTCCTGAAGAGGCCAGCTGGTGACAAAAGGGAAAGACCAGCCCTTGGACTGGCAAGGAGATCCCCTGAGAGGCACCGTGCCTCAGAAAATGCCAGTTGTCTGAGACAAAACAATTTTGTGGGAAAATGTTGGTTTTGATGAATTTCAGTTGCTGAAAAATATTGGACGAAAATGTTTTGAAAACTGTTTGACCTTTTCTAAATGGCAAAGTTTCAATGTTTTTAGGTCCAAATGCTGCTTCATTTTGATAGCTTGCATTAATTGAAGGTTAAAAAAAATGTTGGAACTGAAATGGAATTCCTGAAAATGAATAGAAACAAAATGTTCTCTTCCTCTTTTCCTCCCCCAGTGTTCTTATTTCTGGGGAAATTGTGAGGTTTTTTTTTTTTTTTACTTCTTTGTTTCTCTGAACTGGGATATTTTAAACCTCACAAATTATTGTGGGAGGGCATCCCATCCAGCTTGCTCTCCACCTTCTCCAATGCAGTTGCTAGTATTAAAGTGAGTTTTATTTTACTTTGTGATGGAGGTACAAGCATTTTTTGGATATCCCAAAGGGAGAGTCTCTGGCTCTGCAGAGGGACTGGGGTGCAGCCTGTCGCTGCCACTCGCATCTGCCCAGCACCCTCTCTTGGGTTCCTGGCAAGTCTCACATCTATCCATCTGAAAGGAAAGAGTGTGAGCAGTGTGCTGTGATTTGTGTTGTGGCTAAGTGACAAACACACCGTGTTTGCTAAACTAACACACCAGAAAGGCATGAAATGATCACTGTAAATGCACCACGGCTAAAAGGAGCCACTTGTGTGTACAAGTTGGGAGCCAGGGCTCATGTCTAAACATGAATAAACATGGAATATAAGGTAAATAGAACTGTGCAGCAAGGGATGTCTTAAAAGCCTCACCAAGCAAATACTGCTCACTGGTCCAGAGCTACAGACAACAGGAATGTCATCTGGATAAGGTGGCTGGGGCAAAAGTCTTTGTGTGTGTGATATTTGCACTTACCAGACATCTTACAGGTGAAGGAACTGGGGTGGAGAGAGCGGGAGGGCTTGAAACTGCAAGCTTCATCCTGGAATGAAAACACACTTTTCCATCTCCTTTCTTAAATGGAAAGGGTTATTACAAGGTCTGTTGTGTGGAGAGTGCTGGGAAACAGGCTGTGATGTCCCAGCATCCCAAGTCTGCCATGTTTCTTGTTGGTGCGAAGAGCATACATGGCTTCTCTTTTAGCTCTGCTGTCTTTACCTTGTCCATCAGGTAACGAGTCACATCACCATGGGTGAGTGGTGATTCCTGACTTCCATGTGTTACTGTACTGGCTTCTTGGTTGTGGTGTATTGTCTCTCCTTTTGAGGTGATGTGGGACAGTTTTGTTGCACCTCTCAGAGTCTTCTCAGTAGGAACAAGAGATTGCACTTCAATTATCTTCACATCATGTAGGTGCCACTTTGGATTTTGGCTTTGTGCAAAGGTTGCAGAGTTCAGCTCTGCATTCTAGGGATGTTTGTCAGGTGGGAAAGTAGAATGGTCCTCTGGGCCCATGAAAGCTTGCAGTAAGACTCTGGTATCAGTAAGTAAAATGGGCTTACAAGTTTCCAAGTCCTGAGCTTTGGGGAAATTGCTGCAAATTGGACTTTGGGCTGAGAGAGTGAAACTGTCTCTGAGTAGTCTGTGTTCCTCTGAGCAGTTCCTTTAATAAATAGGATGTAAGGGTTGGACGAAGACCTTATAACCCTTTTCCGTCTCTGTTGGTTTTCCCAAATAGTTGACATTGCTTTCACTTTTGCCTTTTGCTCAAAATATGTAAAATGGGATTCTTCAAAATTGTTTCTAAAAATTATTTTCATTCTAAAAGTTGTTGATGTGGGCACTTACCACAAGAATGTGGGGTTAGGCTGTGTCTGAACAGAAAGATGGAGTTCCCTCTTTATTCAGTGTGCCGTTCTCCCTTTCAGCCTCGCAAGTCCAGTGTCCAGGCCCTATATATTTAAATTTTTTAAAAGTATCCTGATTTTGCCAGAAATTTGACATTTGGATTGCAACCTGGAGCCAGCAGGCTGCACAGTCCCTGCTGCTCTCTGCCGGTGTCACACAGGACCAACTCCTAGAGGTGCCACTAAACCTGTGGTGCTCGTAGTGGGCAGCCCATGGGGTGCCACATGCTGCTCCTTAGAGGTGACCAGTGTGGGCAGTCCTTGGAGGGTGCTTAGAAAACATCCTAAGCCAAAGTAGCAGGAGATGGTGGTGTGGCTCTGAAATGTGCTGTTGGCTTCTCCAGTGCTTTAGTGCGTCCGTTGATTTGTGGCATGTTTTTCTGCTCTGGGCATTGGCTTAAAGAACTGGAATCTGCTTTTCCTCAATTATTGTGCCCAGGACCTGATTGTTACCTTCAGAAAGGGATAGAAGCCCAGATACTGAGAAACTCAAAGGCTTTGCCTTATAAGGGGTCCTTCAAATCACTTCAAAACATCTTATGGGATTTTACAACCAAAGCATTTGTGCTTTCATTTTTGATTCAAAGAAACCCTCAGACTTAAAGATTAAAAACCCACTCACCGATCTGTTCTTATATCAGCTCATCAAGTTCCATCATAACTACTCCCTCAGTCGTGTCCGTGTCAATTTTGAGCTGCTGTGCTAACTGGTCTGAAAATCTTGTCAAGGGTTTCAATTTGGTACAAGAGAGAGTGCCAGGATTTTTTCAGACCTGGAAGTTTCACAGATTTTTTTTTGAGTGTACTGCAGAATTTGAGCTCTGTGTGTGTGTGTGTGTGTGTGTGTGTGTGTGTGTAAAATAAGCCAGACAATCACAGATCTGTAACGAAACCTGATTCTTTGCATTTTCATGTTCCCTAAATGTGTTTACACTCAAGAAAAGTACTAGGTTTTTTTCTTGAGCACACAACTCTTAGGGCTATTTCTTGGCTTTTCTATCATCAATGCCCTCTTTGTTATTTTCCACAGGTATAACTCTGCATATGAGATTTCCATAGACAAATAATATCCTCTCTTTTCTGGGACTTTGGAAAGCTACAAGGAAAGCCAAACCAATCCTGTCCCCCTGTCGAGGTTGGCTTTGAAGAATGATTGCTTTGTGGTTTCTTTAGGGCACAGCTTCAAGTTTGGAAGCAAATGCAAAGCGAGTAGATTCTGGCCAACAATTTCACCTGCCAGCAGGGTGCATTTCTTTGGTTTTACTGCTCTAGTGCCCAGAACTTTCCCTGTGAGACACTAATGAAGCAATTAATGGAAAGGACTTGTAGATATGCCCATAGAGAGCAGCTGGTCTCCTTTCATGTAAAACTCAGCATCCAGAGTTACCTTATGCAGCTGGCCTTCTAAGGTGGCCTTTTAAGTCCTAAAGTACGTGGGCTTTGGGTAGTTATCCACCTCTGCCTATTGTTGTAAAATGCATCAGAAGTGTGACCTGTCTAATAATGTTCCAACTTAGTGCTGGCAGTGCTGCAAACGGTGCTTGCCAGGAGTATGGCAACAGTATCTGGTAGAGTAGCAGTTCCCTTTTTGTGAGGGGAGCCTGCTGGTTTGGGTGCTTTAAGCAGCTTTCTTGGAAATACTGTCTCCAGGATTGAGGAAGAGGAGAAAGCTGCCTCCTGTAGCTGTGCTTGAAGATCTTCCTGACTGCCTTGTGTTGGGGCATGAAGGCTTTCAGGAGCCGTTGGGAAAGATTCACTCTGGTGAGCAACAAGCAGTAGGAACCATCTAGGACCATAGATTTTAACAAAGTCCTATCTGCGTTTGGAAGCTGATTTTGGGTACTCCCACATGTTTGTGTGAAACAGTGGTATGGTGATTTGTCTCTTTGACTGTTTCAAGGCAGAGTGAGCTACAGGTTAGCTACCTGAGTAGTAAAGGTAGCTTACGAACAAATACCAGAGAGACCAAAAGGCCTTTTGTTCTTCCCAAGTATCAAAGGAATATTGTGTTCTGACTGCTTAAAGCTGTCTCTGGCAGGACAGGCTTTGCTGGTTAAGGAGAGATGATGAGATTGATGTTTCAATCTGACCAAAGTCCCAATAATGTCTAGCAGCCACATCTGCAGCAAGCATGCTCCTCACTATCTAAACCTCTGTGTGTGGTGCTTCAGACCGGGAGCCGAGATGTAGCACTTAAGGTAAAACAACTTCACCAGTTCTGGAAAACTGGACCTGTTAGTCTTGAAGTTTACCTGCCTCTGTCTGCACCTCTGAATGGGGAACTGCCTGAGTGTTGGTAGCTCTGGCTTGGGTAGAAAAGCAGACGTGACAAGCAACGTGACGCCATGAGTCCTCAGAGCATTGGCAGACCCCATCACAGGGTTTATTTAAACAACTTGAGTTTTTACAAAGCTGCTGCCTGCAAGGAAAGGAAGTCACCAGCCACAGATGAGAACAGAGCCTGAGGGTGCTGAAGTGCAATGTCAGCTGGGTGTCAGAGCTGGGGACTGGGGCGGGAATGCACTCTATCTGCACATGGCTTTGCCAGAGCCTAGAAGTGGTGCCTGTGTGTTGTCTGCCAGCAGTGCTGGAGTCTTCTGTAACACCTCTGTGTGTGCCTGCAAGAGAAGTGCACCCTGGTGAGAGTGATTAGGAAGTGGCGACCTGGCGCAGACATCACAGTGTGCATCCTTTGTAATCTACCCTGTGCTGATGTTTGCAAGCTTCAGTTCAAAACTTGTCACCTAGGATTGTGCTCGTGTGTGTCCTTTCTGACCTGGGCTGCAAAGGGCACAGTGATAGAAAATGATGGGCTTCCTAAGGAAAAGCTATGTAAGATAAAAGTGTCCTTTGCTTTCTCATCTCTTACTGTGTTGCCTGTTTGTCATTGTATCCCCATTCCAGGCCAAATCATACTTCTAAGAATTCTTTGGTCATGGTATTGATAAAGGTGAACCAATAAATTATTTTTAAATCCTGGTGCTTTTACAAGGAACAGTTATCTGAGCTGTGGGTTAAGGTGCTTGAAAATGTGGCAGTGATGTGATGATTGTTCAATGGGAAGCTAAGGAAGCTCTCTCCCATGTGAATTACAGTGTGATTAAGAGTAGTTTACCTGCCAGAGTCCTCTCTCCTTTGGTGGGGTCTGGTACATCTCCCTCCTTCCTGTTGAATTTGCAGCGTGACTCCTATGTATTATTTCACAGGTGTCTGCCTGAAGCTGACTGTCTGGCCTTGGGGTGCTTATGCCTTCCTTACAAGCTGTGGTTGTTGGGTTTGCACGGCCTGGGTGGAACCAAGGCCAATACAGGCACAGTGGTGCTTTCTGAACAGTTTTCCAAGGCCTGGAAGCTGCTGTGCTTTGGTGCAGTCTCTGTACCTGGAGGCTGTAGCAGTGGTGGAAGACATTCAGGAGAAGAAAAAACAAAGGTTGGGAAGTGAGAAAGGTGAATGTGCTGGTGCAGCTGGCAGGCACAGAGAGGGGGAGTGGAGGGAAAGGGTTTGCAGATGCAGCTTTTTTCCCTCTGCTCTTATCTACCACCCTGGCAGCAGCCTCGGTGCTGAGACATGGCTCTTTGGGAGCTGACCCAATGCTTTAATGAAGGCAGGCGGGAGGCGCAGTGCATTCCTGGCTCTTGGGGGCCCTTTGTCTCTCAAGGCTATTGGCTTTCTCTGAGGAGACACATCATCACCCAGCCCTGCTCTGGATAAGAGCTTTTGAAGTCTTCTGTTTGATGTGCGTCACTGCCTTCGTCACACAACCCAAGACCTTCTCTGTTCTTTTCCTTTCCCTGCTGCAGTTTCATCCACCTGGTATCACAACCAGAGATGAAACAGAGCTGAACCATGTGTCTTGAAATAACTGGAGTTTGGGGAATGCGGTTTCCTAGGGAGAACAATTAGCACCTTCAGAAGGTCTTAGCAGGAGTGACTGAGTCTCTTCCTCCTGTGCACAAACTGAGCTTTATTTCGTTTAACCAGCTTGCTGATGATCCCAGTGCTTCTGCTGTGACAATCTGGCTGCCAGGCTGTCTTCTGAGGCTGCTGTGGTCTCAGCTTCTCGTCTGTGGTGGGGGGTCCTCCTCTGGCAGGCATGGGCAAATACATGAGCTCAAGCACTCCTCCAAGGTCAGGGTGTGCTGCCTGTGTGTATCTTGGGAGGCCACACAGCCCCCGTGATGACAATAGTGCTGACTGTAGCAAGGTATTTGTTCATGGAATCACAGAATCATCCTGCCTGGAAGAGATCTGCAAGATCATTAAGTCCAACCAGTAACCCAGGCCTACCAGGTCAACACTAAACCACATCCCTTGTTTAAGTTCGGGCTTTTGTCACTAGTGTGTAGTAAAGACATACAAACAGAAAGCAGTGTGAGCTTTCAGGGGTATTGTTAAATGTTTGGGGAGGGGAGTTCCAGGTTTCTCTACCAGTGGCAGGAGGCTGCTTAGAACTTGTGCCCAGGAGTGACGAGCATGCAGCTAATAGTTTCTTTTCTAATGGATTAGCAAGAGCAGTTATAGTGGCATAGTACATGGATGTACTAGGTGGGATGACATAGCTCGGTGACTTGTGAGTCAGGATGTATGAGCAGCTGGTGTCCTGGTGAAACCACAGTGCTTGCAGAGTTAATGTTTGACAGGGCTGTGTATCAGGTGACCTCTTGCAGTTTAGAAGTCAAGTCATGCATGGACTTAACCAAAGGAAGAAATCATATGAAGGGGTGGAGTGAGGTACCTAGCCAACAAGCAAAGCAAACAAATGATGAATGAGAGTTAAAACAACACGTCAGCTTATAACTAGAAGGGAAACTCTTCTGAGAAGCTATCTTCAATCTCTGATTGTCTTGCCATTTAAAGTGAGGGAATTGTGAGCACAGTGAACTGTGCAAGATCAATAATAAAACATTCACCTTGGATCTTGCTATTTCTGCTGTGCAAGCAAACAGTATTACACATGACTGCTGAGAAGGAAAGCTAATTAAAGAACTGTTATTTAATTGGCCTAGGTTCATCTCTATCCAATAGTCAGCAGCAGACAAGTGAGTCTGGAAAGAAAAGCTCTGGAGGGATGAAGTGACTTGACCAAGATTAAAATAAATCCAGGCTTGAAATCAGCACTTGTAATTCTCATCAGAAGGAGCCTGCCCAGCTGATCAAAACCATCTCTTGCTTGTGTTGCTGACAGAGATCCTCAGCACAAAGCACGATACGGACACCCAGTTTTAAAGAACTTGCTTCTATAAAGCTTGTCTTGGTGCTTCTATACCTACATGAGCAGTGGTAGCTTGGAGGCGAATGAAGTAAACCAAACTGAAGGGAGACGCAGATGGTGCATAGGCAAAGCCTGGACAGTCAAATTCCAGCGAGAGGATTGTGTTGAGCTGCTGGGATGTGCCCAGCAGCATTTTTGTTTATTGTGAAGGTGTGGAGTGGACCTGTCCTTGGAGAGAATTGAGCTGCTGTAACCTCAGTGCATTCAAAGGGGTTGAGGGCAGTCGGTTATATTTGCTGGTACTACTGCTCAGCACCGTGTTTCTGCAGGTCTCTCCCCTAGCTTTCCTGTTTTGGAAAGCTCAACTTCTGAAAGATACAGTCCCTGCATACCATGATTTTAGGATCAGGCTTTATGGAGGCTTAAAGTGCAACAGGAATGTCATTCCTGAGCAGCATCTGAACTCTCTAGGATAGAGGAAAGATAAAAATGTGTGGTTAATGGTATCTGTGTATGTGAGTGCAGTGAGAGACCTAACTCATCCATGCTACCCCATTTTAAGAGATTGTACTGGCAAGATAAGCTGATGTCAGGAATGCTGCTGGCAATTCCTCCTGCCGCTTGGAAGCTGCCCTCTACTCCAAACTTGGGAAACTCAAGGGACACAACCTGGGCAGAAACCAGGCTTCAATGCTCAAGGGGAGCACAGTTCAGTATTGTGTCCTGGGGTCTTCTGGTTTGCTCAGAAAGAAAAGTGGTGTCTCCGGGGACACCAGCATCGTGAGCATCCTGGGGCTGACTATTGACTTTTGTTCTCTTTAGTGCAGGTGATATCCATGTCTCCTGCAGTCTGGCATGATGTAAATCATACCAGCCAGGCCCTGATCTGTATCATCTGTAGCTTAGCAAAAGGTGCCCATGTAGCTGTCTAGGCAGCTAGAGCAGTGTGTGTGAGAAAATGTGTTCTTCAGGTCGAGGTGAGATTGACACCGTGTCCTACAAGGACATCTGTCATTGACTGATACCTGACATAGTCTCCTGGGATGTCCACTCACCACCCAAAAACATCTTGTGCATGACTGTGTTGCCTCCAGAGCAGACATTGTGCTCCTATGGAGAATGTTTTTGGGTCAGTAGATCTTGCTGTGGCTGTTTTTAGGGTGTGTTTATGATGCACTTCCTGGGCTGACAGCTTAGCTCCTCTGACAAACTTCTGCCCGAGATTTAAGAGACAAAAATACAGTGTTTGTTATAAATGATTGCCCCGTCCTCTTCAGTCCATATGATTTCTGAGTCTGACATGGTCAAGTTAACAAATCAGTGCTTTTACAGGCTGGATTCACTTTATTTGTGACCAGGCAGTCCTAGAGACACAAGCTGCCAAGTATCTGTCAATAATCAACCAGATCAACCAGAAGATATCTTATCTCTTTTTTTTTTTT
>WEIS01043911.1:24080-40487 GCA_013389965.1 Todus mexicanus
CTCTGGGAGAAAAAAACCCACATCATTTTTGCCTTAAGAATACTTATCAGGAACAAAACAAATACTACCTAGACAAATGATCTTCTTCCTCCCCTGTTGCAGAATGTGTTCCTGTGCCTTTTGCCTGCTAGGCTATTTAAAGCAAACACAAGTCTACAAAACTGGAAAGAGTTACAACCCTGGCAAAAATCTCTAGGATAGATCAGTCTTACAAATGAATCTCATATGCAGTTTGGATAATGTTGAGATCTTGCTGCTTAAAGTTCAGATACGTTTCCTAGAAAGTGTGGCTGTACAGTTTTTAGACTGTAAGAGAGTTACATCACAGAAAATGCAAGCGCAGTGGAAATTTTACTGTCCTGGACTTTGCAACTTTTTCAGAGCAAGCAGCAGCCAAGCAAATAATCCCATTTTATCATATATGTGACTTTGTCCTTCCTTTCCTGACATGAATTTGATCATGATGCCTGTGTACGTAATGGCTTCTTTCAAATGCTGATGGAGACATAGACATTGGGAGGTTATGGAAGACCAGAACGACTCTGGTAGAGACCTGCAGCTGTTGATTAAATGGCCTGACTTGCAAAGAGGGTCCACAGCAATAGGGAATAGTTGATAGCTCCAGTGATGGGATACTAGCAGGACCAGGCTTGGCTTTTAGTTTGAGTGACGAAATCATGTCTCAGTGTCAAAGTTCAGTTCTGAACCTGGGGAGACGGAGGTATAGTCAGGTATCAACCTCAACCTTTTTCCATGAAGTTACGAAAATCTTTACTAGCAGAAATCAAACGTGAAATGGAGCATTTCCAATGGCTGGGTGAGAGAAAGGCCCCCTTAAGCAAAACTGTTACTTACTAAAGTGAAAAATGTACCTGTGCCCCAACAACTACCATCCTGTTTCCAGGCCCCTAAGATCCATGTACTAGGGATAGAATAAAATGCAAGCTGGCCACAAATGTTTCCATGAAAGTGTTTTTATTAGAAAACTTTGTTGAAATTGAGACCTTTGTGGGAAAGGATCAGATTTAATGAATTTCCTGTTCTGAAAGTACTTATGAAAACAAGTTTGAAGTTGTGGACATATGATTCCATTTTTTTATGAAGAAGAGCTTTTATTCCCCCCCTCTTTCCCCTCCTCCCATTTTGGCACAAAAATCCATTTGAAATTTCATTTTAGTTTAGTTTTAACAAGTTCTTGGAAAAAATGACAACCAAGTAAGAGTAAAAGGTCAGGCCTTTGTGGGTCTGTTTCCTCCTAGCTCCTTTCAGCGCTGCACTGCAGTGTACTGGGCCACTGCTGAGGTCCATCCCCTACAGCTGGTGACACATTGGACGGAGCAGGGAGGGGAATACAGACAGGACCCTGTGAACACACCGGCCTGCGTCACTTCCTCCATCCTTCCCTTGGGAAGGTAAAGAGGACATGGCTGCCTTAACAGACTACACCAACTCCTCATCCTGTTTTTCTCCTCTAAGGGCAGCAATCGAAGCCCACTCCTCTCCTCTGCTGCCTCCTGCTTGCCTTGCGGTTAACACTGTGCTCCTACCAGCCTCTCTCTTACACGTGTGCTGAGGAATTACTTGGTGTGGCCGTGGACCAGCAGAGTGATGTTATCCCTAGATTTTGCTGTGTCAGAGTTCAACATATAATATTTTTTGGTTCATTATATATATATTTTTTGGTTTTGACTTCTCAGCACGTGTGGACAGGGCAATCCAGGTTTCCAGCACCACCATCCCAATACTGTGTTATGCCTGGTTGTACAGTGTAGACTTGCCCTATATTTCCTTCTCTCCCTATTTCCCATATCTGCCTCATCCCCAGACATGTACGTGGTTCAATTTACTCCTTGGAATTTGCACTGGAATAGGAACTAGGACATATGTAGCTTCAACTGGGAGAAGCATTTCTGTAACCATACTGCAAATCAGAACTGTACTTTCTAGATAAGGCCTTTGAGACTTGATCTACCAAAGCTGGTGCTCAACTTCCAACCTGCTTTTAGTGAGGTTGCTCATGTGTGTGAATTTAGGCAATTTAAATTGTGTGTGATGTTCTGTGGAGAAGCTGTATTTCAAGTTGAATGGTTCTCATGGTATTTCTCCTCTATATCCAGTGTTCAGGACTGTACCGTGAGTGACACAATGGACCCGACATGCTGTAGCGTACTGTAAATGTAATAGCATTTTATGGCTGTTGTCTTGTCCTCTTCAGCATCTGGGAGTATGGCTAGAGCAAAGTTGCTCTAAACTATGTGAATTCAAGAAGTATGTAATCTTCTATCTCTTTTCCTTAACTTTGGCCTGATAATCAGCCTGCTGGAGCCAGAGAAGAGACACTTGTTGAACGTAATGGATCAGTTGTGTAGGCTGGATTTGAACTAACATGTTTCTAACCTTGTTCTCTTGAATATTTGAAAGAAGCTTTTTTTGTTGTTATTGTTGGTTTGATTTGGGTTTTTTGTTGGTTTTTTTTCTTCCCTCAGTTTCCCAGGATATGAGGGCTTGAGAAAATTCAGAACAGCACAAGCGGTATGTGTGTGAGTCACTCAGTGTGTGAAGCCTTTGCCCAGTCATCCCTGGATTTTCCACACGATTTTGAGCAGACAGGTTGTGTTATGGAACGAGAGATGAGTAAGTTGCTTACAGAGGCTACTGTGCCCATCTGTTGAGGACATGTCTCCTATTGCTCCATGACAACTGACCCACTCATGTGGGGTCTGCAAGCCTGGCCAGACCTCTTCAACCTGGAATCCACTGTGACTGGGTGTTCAGGACAGATGAATTTAAATGACAGAAAAGGGCTGCTCTTTGCTTCTTTCCTGATTGCAAACATACTTGCAGGCCATACACATGGCTGAGGAGTTAAGGCAAAAGTCACCTTGTTCTCGCTTATGCCCTTCATCTCCTTCCTTCACCCACTGGCTCAGTGGTTTTAGATGCATCCTGAGGCAGATGATGTTTCTGATCTGAGACTGCCACAGCTCTAAAGGTTCCTTGGCTGAGAGTTACGTACCTGTTGGAATATTTCATATTGAGAAGCTGGTCAGTGTGACAGGGAGACTAACTCATACTTAGAAGCATCAGCCTATGTGGTTGGTGACAGCAGGGACTCACAGGTCAGGGAAGAGACTAATGAGCTTGAGTGAGTCCATTTTCTAGTGTCCATGAGGCTACTGATCTCGAGG
Organism: Todus mexicanus; assembly: GCA_013389965.1. Lineage (NCBI taxonomy): Eukaryota > Metazoa > Chordata > Aves > Coraciiformes > Todidae > Todus > Todus mexicanus. The sequence goes on from WEIS01043911.1 coordinate 27,269, forward strand.
GAGCAGAACAATGTAACATCAGAAAAAGTCTTTGGTGATGACTCTAGTTTGGGCTGCTCGTATTAAATTCCACCCAAGACCTCATCCCTAAAATAGCACAGTGCCCTAATGCTGTGCTTGCACACTGCCTCACTGTTGAGTCAGACACCACTTCCCGAAGAGCTTGTGTTCTCCTGGGGATCTCTGGTCGGCACTGCTCACACCCAGCCCTGTTGTGCTCTGAGAAGAACAAGTCATAGCCTGGGGTCAAGAGGGTTGCAAGCTGTGCTTGTGGTCTTTGTTCCTAAGGCTACCAAGATGATACTTTCTCATCCAAAAACCAGCCAAATAACTCACTCTCCATCCCCTTTGCTTGCTTATACACAGCTATGCTGGTCAGGACCTGCCTCTGAGTAATCCCCTTGCATTCTCTGAAGGGTGTCATCCTAAAAAGGGCAATGACACATGGTTTTGATATGAACTTAGGAAAAAAAATGTCCTTAAATAACCAGGGCAGTTGTTTAAATGTTATTTCTTAGAACTGCAGTCTCCAAAATTTTTAATGGCACACCACTTTCGTTCAAAAGTCGCCATTAGGAAGAACACCTTCAGCACATACGTCACTTAACTTTATCCACCTTTTACTCCATAATACTGAGAATCTAGAGCTTCGCTATTACGACAAATCACTGAATAGCTTGTGGACCACTTCTGCTTTGACAGGTGAAATAAAACCTCTATCTGGTCTTCCACTGTACAAACAGAACATGGCAACTGGAAAAGTTTATTGTTCACAAAAGTTTATTACCATCTCTACTTGACTCCATTTATTACTAACTCTATTAGGTTCTATTTGTTACCACTTCTGTTAGACTTTCTCTATTACTAACTGCTGGCAGGCTCTGGAAGTGTGGTAGCAACTACTGGTGGAGGTGGATGGGCACTGCTGAGGCTGGGAGATGCTTCAGCCCATTGCTTGGTGGGGGCGATCATCGTGGGTGGAGACATCTGTGTGTCCCCTGCAGAGTGACCATCTGGGCTTCTGGGTTGCTGTCCATCTGTCCCTGGGGCTCTCTGCTTGAGTCTAACTCTCCTCTTGCACCTTTCCAGCAGGTGGGGATGCTCTTTGTTAAAGCTGGGATTGTAGTAGTAGAGTACCTGGAAAAAGCAAAGGACAAGAGTTAGTTGCCACCATCCCAAGACTGGAAACCCCCAAACTATGAGAACGGAGACTCTGAATTGCAAACAAGGAGTGTGGCTATTGAAAAGGACTCTGAGGTGTGTTTGAAATCTAAAGCTCAAGCTGAAATGTTATGTGATGTTATGCGTTCAGTCATCATCACCCTTTTTGCTGCCTGGAAGCAGAGCTGTGTAGGACTTTCAAAAGCATAAAAACTGCTTTCAGTTTGGTAATTAAGACTGAGTGATGGTGTTTGTACTAGCTAATAGCTGTAAATTCTGCAGCTAATGATTCTGGCATAGATTGAATGCACAATACAAGTGGAAATAGTTTATAAACCAGCTGACCAAATGGGAGAGTGGAGAGGGGGATGGAGGGGTGTGTTGCTCAAGAGGAGTTAGAATGTTAGAGTGGAAAAGCAACCAAAAGTGGCACTAAACTCCCAAGCCAATGGAAAAGTGAAATATTGACATAATAATTGACATAGTTAACTTTAAAATATCATGTCAACTGTTAATCATTCTAGTGCCAAAAAAAGGCATTCAATTCTTGCCTGAGAAGCCAAACACTTCAGTGACAATGGTTATCGTGACTGAATAGAAGCAGTAATGAGTTCCTGTACGAAGACATACCTGAAATCAATGCGTGGAGAAATTAAGTGTACATTGAGGTCCTAAAAGACAGAAGAATTTTATACAGGGTTTTTTAGTTAATGTTTATACTTTACAGGACTGGATTTTAAAACAATATCTGACATTGCTAAAATGTTCCCCTAAATACTAGAAAGGCAAGTATAAAACCAACCCGTTAAGAAGGTTCACAGATTATACAGCTCTTATACCTCTCTGAACAAGAAATGCCAGAATTGGTTAGAACACCAAGCCTGGAAAATGAGAAAAGAGCGAAGGCTTAGGGAATGTTTTCCAGAATGTTTGGGTGATCACAAGTCAAACATTCTCAAAGGAAACAGTGACATGGTCAAAAATGTGGTGTAGTAGGTCTCGGGGATGGGGACAGTTTTGTAACTGTGGTGAAAAGTACAGGTTAAAGACCATGGTCACTGCCATGAAAAGGAATATGGCCTTTTAGAAGGTACTTAGGTGAACTAGCAGTTTTCATAGATCAATGAAAAGTTTTACGTCACCAGAATTGAGAAAGCCTTGGAAAAAAACCCTCTACACTGCTAAAGCACATTTGCTGTTTACAAAATATAGGTAATCTTAGTGAATGGGAGCAGTCAATGTTGTACATAATGATGAAGAGTAAAAAGAGAAAATATTTGTATTTCACAACTCTCCTACCCCTGTGTTAGAAGAAAATATGTACTTTACGTAAGGAAATGAGGAAAACAAAGAAGATATATTAAATTAAATATTTAATATATATTAAAGTATTTTTTTTTATTACTTCCTTTCAGGACAATGTGGGTTTTAGTACCAGCTTATTTAGAATAGTTTTATATAGTATGCACGCTGGGTACCTGGTCTGTACAGTTTATATCTGTCAAACATTATCCACTGTAATATTGTCATTACAATCCTGTGTGGGACTGAAATCTCCGACGGTTGATCAAAAAACTCTGGGGAATGGAACAGCCCATCCTATAACCATTCTTTCCCTTTCTCTGAGCAATCTCCTTTTTCTTCTCCCAAGTCTTGCTTTTGATGATGTGTGCTATGTCAAGTCCAGTAGAGTCTCAGTGAAAGGTTGTAATTCAAATCCATGAAAGCCTGACCTTTGTAGGAGACTGTGTTAAGTCACCTATTGCTTGCAAGTCCAGTGAAGAGCGCGCTGATCATGGTAGGTGTTTCTGTGGTGTTAGGAGTGCACCAGGATGCAAGAAGTGGTTAAAAGGTTTGCAGGCTTTCATGGTGAGCATATGGGACTGCTTGCAAGGAGCATCCCAAACCGTCATCAAATACTGAATGCTGTGGGAAATGGTTAGGAAGGATGGGCTACACTCTGTGGACACTAGTAGAGGAAAAGATTTGCTGTAAGGCTTCCTGCAGTTTTAGGGAAGCTGATGTTGGTGCCTCCCATGTCCTCTTCTCACCTCACATGTGCCAATATAGTTCTTTGGAAGGAAGACAAAGCTGCAGAGAAAAAAGGGTGAGGGCAAGTGACTTAGCCATGTATGTGGTCCTCAGCAGCAATGCGTAGCTAACCGAAAGGTTTGGGACTTCTGCCCAGCTCCTGATGCTGACCTGTTCTGAAGGCATCTGGGCTTGGAACCCTCAGGTGTACAGCTTAATGTCCGTCATATTGGTGGCCTTTGTCCCACAGCAGGTTGGAAATGGTGCCTGGTACTAGCGTTAATGAGCTTATTCATTAAAGCATGTTTTGGGGAAATTAGCACATGACTTTATTGACCTTCTGCGCACTGTAGAGCCCATCTCTGTGGCACAGAAAGGCCAGTTCTCCTTCACTGAGCGTTACTGTAATTGTTGTGTTGTATTTTTTGTGCAAACGCCCATTAGCACAGTATCTGAACACCTGTGAGGAGTTGCTGCACCAGGATGTGGTCAGGTTCAGAGGCACACAAAGTGATGAATATCACGTTCTACCTTTTTAATTACCACCCCATGCAAATCTTTTTTTGGCAAATAAATCAAGGAGGGTGGTTGACTCATGATTCATTAGACATAACGCTCATTACAGGTGAGGCAGGAGTGGACAGGCGGAGACAGGACTTCCAAATGCTGTGGGAGTAGCTCTCTTTGCAGCAGCCTGGAGATGACCAAAGTTTTCTTTGAGGTTGACAGTAGGTTTCCTGTTCCGTGTTTTACTTAAGGATATGAAGCAGCAAACGTCAATGTTTTTGGAGTAGGTCTCACTGTCACCACGTTTTTCTCTGCCTCGAGTCTACCCATCTCTAGTTTCCCTGACCTTACTCTGCACCCCCTGGCAACTCCTCCTNACCCCCTGGCAACTCCTCCTGCTTTATTCTCTCCTTCAGCCAAGGAAATGGAGACCCTAAGTTAGTGGGCCTGGAGAATGCAGCAGCTTGAGTACTGTCCCACATCGTACCTCACTTCTGGTTTTGGATTATGTGACCTAGAAAGGCTTATGTGCCTATTGAAAAGAGAGGCTTCTTGTAGGTCCCAGGAAATTTCAGAGATACCTGAAAATCACAAAGAGGACTTGTAAGATTGTAGAGATATGGGAATGAGAAATAAATGGAATTCTTTAACTCTGTTACTTAGATAACTGTTTACAAACATGAGAAACTTGTCTCTGCTGATAGTAAGATGTCCATACATGAGCAATGAGAGCCTAGGCAGGCCAACTTTTTGGCTGAGTGCAGCTCAGTGGAGTAGCAGCACTGCCTGCGAGACATCATGCCCTTCCCTGTGCCCCTGTTCTCTTGACTGCAAAATGGGAGTGATGATGTTTGGACACATTTTCATTAGCCAACAAAGGCCAGTTTTGAGCATTATTCAGAAGAAGCATGCGTGAAGTCTAAGCCCACCTTTGGTATTCATATTGCTTCAAGCCAGTGTTTTTTCCCCAAAGTGCATTTTCAATCAGTCTTAAGCTGCTAGCAGCTTTTGTTTGTGTTTGGCAAATAACTACAGTTAAACCAATAAATCAGATTTTGAATATTTCATATGGAAATATTCCGAAAACCAATATACGGTGGTGCTCTTCCCTGTAGTTAGCTGGTCAGAGCACTGCTAGGTGAGGCATAAGACCCATTTTCAAATCCCCTCTCTCTATTTAGGTGCAGACTCTGGATTTAAGTGTCTCCTGTGGCAAAGAAAGGCCTTGTCTGTTGACTGGGGGCCCTTTTCTGATGGGTGTTTCTGCCTTTCTAGCCAAGCTCCTTGTGAAAGTGGGTGCAGTCACCAGTGGCCGATCAGTCACTAGTCTGAAAAATGCTAAGCCCATCTCTGGTGTGCTGGGACAGCTGTCACCAGGCAGTCACACCATTGCAAAACCCTCTGTTCAGCTGCACATACCTTACTCGTAAGTAGACGTTCCTTTTACTCTAATTACCTCTGTGCTACTGTTACTCCCAAGCACCTTGGAGCACTATTAAGTAGTAATAACTACTGATACACGTGGGAGAAATCAAGGTTAATATGTAGCTCATTAAGAGAGCTCCAGGAGGAGCACAGAAAGGGGGTTTTGTCTTGTACAATGCCTAAGGCTCCCATGGGTGCATCTGAGTTCAGCCTTACTAGCAGAAGAGATTTATACTTGGAAGACAAGTAGTTTGGTTCCTGGGTATTTGACTCTATTAGGTTAGCGAATGGGAGAGCAATAGTTATAAGTTGAGCCTCTGTGGTTGGATTTATTTTTGTATTTATTTTGGTTTGGTTTTTTATCCAGAGGTCTTTGAAACCAAATGGAAGCTCCAAGCTGGTGTTGAGTAAAGCCCTTGATCTGATTGTGGGTGTGTGGAAATGAGCTGTAGTGGTCAAGATGGGCCTTAGCACCCCAGTATGCTTTGAGTACCGTATCACAGACCTCTTCCCTGTACTGTAAGGAGTCTTGTGGCTCCCCATTACACTGAGGCAGTGAAATGAAAAGCTGAGTGAGTTGCTCCTCTGTACAACACAGTTACATGATGAGTAGTTTCTGGGTAAGAACACAACAGGACAGTTGCGCTTGCCAGCTGGAGCTCTTGGTTTACTGCAGTGCTTGTGTGTCCCTGCAGTAACTCTTCTTTACCTGGGATGGAACCTGCAGGTGTCATGATCTGTGCTGCAGGGCAAGAGGCTGCTTTGGGCAGAAGCAGAGGCCATAAAAATAGATTTTGACACCTGGATTCCCATTGTAGACCATGTCCTGTCAGTGTTTTGTTGCCCTCTAGCTACTAGCGTAATGAATTTAACTGCACATAGGTCAAGAGTGGGGCAAAGAATGCAGAAGCTGATTGGGTTGTGGTGCTGGGTACTATGCCTTGAAAGCCAGATGTCCATGCTCACCTATAACTGTGGTGTTCTGCAGCTCTAGCTGTCCTGTGCAGCTGCTTGGAAAAGGACATGTAGGAAAGGTTTCTTGCAGGGGCCTCTGGGATTTCTTAGTACGTATTAGTTATATTTGCCCAAGTGTTGTAGCTGACCATAAAAGTGGGCAGAATAAGATCAGAAAGATCTTATAGTTCTTTTTTAGTCTAGCACTGCTGCTCGCCACAGTTACCATCCTGGTCTTCCCCACTATGCTTTCAGTGCCTCTCCTCTGAGGTGACCAGCACTCCAGCTGTCCATCTCAGGTCGAGGTCCTGGTTCAGGGTGAAGTTCTCAGATGCAGAGGGGCATCTGTAGCTGTGTCATGGGTCAGCAGCTTAGTCCTCATCACCTAAGTGGTGAATTAATGAACTATAATGTGGCACTTGCTTTCAGTTTTATTCCTGTAACTAAGTCTAATTTGAGCTCCTGATGTTTTTTGCACCAGCTGGAGTAGTTACACTCTTCCTTAGTGATTTTTACCTCTTTCTGCTTTTTTCCTTATTGGTGACAAGAGCCCTAGTTCTGTGACCTTCGACAGCTGCGAAGGTGGCCTCGTGTGTTGCTTGGAGCCTGAGTCTTCAACACCGCTTCTCAAGGCTGCTGTGCGTGGCCTTCTGGTGCTCCCTCCTTGTGGAATGTGTGTCAGCGTGTGTGTGTCAACCTGCAAGAGTAGCATAGGTGATGCATACTCAACCATAGCTTCTTAAGGTGTCACTTTAAGACTTCTTGGCTGCATACTTGATCCTTCTCCTCCTTTTGCCCTACTCTAAGAGAAGAACAAGTTCTGGTACTACTGTCCATCCATGCAATGTTCTTGCTGGAGCTTGCTGTAGTCTATGGCATTAAAAAATAGAAAGGATGTAACGTGTTATCACTGTGCTGTGGCAAAAACACAGTTGTATTCATGTAGAACTGTTGCAGTCTGTTTGTAAGACATGATATAATTGAAAAGTCTGGCACATTTCCCACAGCAAACATTGTTAATCCCCACTAGCTAGGATTAGTCACCACTTCTTACAAGCCTTGACACAAAGCTAGCAAGTTATTCAGTTAATCCGCACTTACGGGATAAAAATTGCATCCTATGGGAAATTAGGCAGCGTCTTCTTCCTTTCTGGTTGTACAGTGATGCATTGTGTCGCTTACACCTGAAGGTGGAAGGGAAAAATGCAATAACCTGTGATTGATGTTAGCAGACACCTACCATTGGAGTGCAGCTGGATCAGCAGGGAAATTTAGTATCCAATAGGTTTCTGAAAACAGGCAGTGAATACAAACAGCATCTTTGTGCTCTTTGCGGCACTGGAAAATTTTCCTGTTACACAACAGTAAGTACTCGAGTCCTCACAGCTGCAAGACTCTTCCAAGCATCCTCTCTCTTCCTTTTTATTGTAGGTTTTTATCTTGTGTGATCTCAAGCCGCATCTGCAAGTAGTGTCATTGGAGTCGGTTGGTGTATTTCCCGTGAAACTGCTGATGTGAAGGTGTTGTAGGCTCTGAGCTTCTGCAGAGTCCAAAATGCAGCTCCAAGTTTCCTCATGGATGATCTCCAAAACAGCAAGGTCTTACTGAGTGGATGACCTTAGATCCCATTTTTCTGGGCAAAATAGCTGAGTGGACCTGGAAACACCAGGTTTCCAGCTGTTGGGCAATTTATTCAGGGAACCTGGCTTGAAACAGAGCAACAAGGAAGCTTGGAGACTTCAGTTCATCAGCCCTGCCAGGAAGTTTCTTCCAAGGCTGCACATTGCAAGTATCTAGTGAAACCAAGACCACCAGTGGGCACAAGCAAGGAAAGAAGTGGCCTTCCGGCTGGGGAGTTCTTGATTTGTGAGGAGTCTTGAAAATTTCTAATTTCAGTGTGATTTGATCCAAAGTATTTTTATTTTTTTTAAAAAAAATTCAAGCATTCCCTTAGTTGCTTAATAGCAGGAAGAAACCCCTCAACTCATCCTGGTTTTGCCAACACTGGAACCAGCTTGTCCCTGCAGTTCTTTCTTGAGCCTTGTGTTCAGGGTGGCCAAGCAGGAGGGCATCCATCCCTGCTGGCACCTCATTGGTGAGGTATAAAAGCTATAAAGTTTCTGTGCTTTCCCCGGAGTGCATCTTTTGTGTCAATAAGCCACACTTGTAGGACTTTTAGAGAAAGTGTTGAGGCTGCCTTTGTAAATTGACACTACCCTACAGCTCCTGGGGACAAGAGCCGGTGTTCCTTTGGTGTCTGGGGATGATTGGGGGGGAGGTTGCCGGCTGGTCGAGATGAATTGCTGAGTCAATTGGAAATTGCCAGCAGTACTTTTCTCCCCTTCTGTCCTCATCTAGAATTTACACAAGAAGGTCATGTTACTGTTGTTTCCTCTTCTACATTCCCTGTCAGACAAGGTCATTTTTGAAGCCAATGACCAGTTAAGCTTTAATTCTGCAACCATGGAAAATTATTATCAAAGGGGACAAGCTTCAAAGTAGATGATTAACTGGCACATCCGATGACTGGTTACATTTTAACAGGCTCCTTTTGCACAACTCCCTTCAGCTGTAGCGAACTTGAACTTGTATGAAAATGAGTTTCCCATGAGATTCAATGGAGTGATTCTTGTTTAGTGTGGCCAAAGCATCCGGTCCTGGCTGAACGAATCGATGGTAAGAGAAAGGACACAGTCACCTCATAACAAACTCCTGGGACCTTTCTCTTGAAGCCCAGATGCTGTCCCTGCACCCAAGTCTCTTGTTACTGCTAGTAGAATTTGCTTTATTTTCTGTTGCCAGGATTATGAGAAACATAGTCTAAGTTGCCCTGAGGTAAAGAAAGCTTCTTATAGTCCCTAACTAGTGAAATCATCAAGGAGGATTAATGCCAACCCCATTCCTGTGTTGGCTCAGGTTTTGGAGTAGCTGAAAACCAGGCCAGGTTTCTGTAAGATGTAATTCATGAAGGACAGAAACACCGAGAAATACAACAGTGCCAGGAGGAGCAAAATAAGGGCTGGGTTACAACAGTGTGGCCTAAACTGATCCTTCTACTACTGTGTTTTGGAAATGTTTTTCTAAAAGACAGTGTTGTGAGGTTGGATGGCATTTTGGTGCAGAGCACATGCAATATTTATAGGCTTCTCATCTGAATTAGCTGCAGAGTTTGAATGCTTTATTTTTAATAAAGGAAAAAGAAGACTGACAAACCAAAGGGGAGCACAGCTATGCAATGAAACCTCATGGAGAGAAAGATGCTGTCATGAGGGGAGCTTTTTTTTGTGAATTCATTCATTGCTTCATGTGTATACTGCATCAGTCTTCCCCTTACGGCTCCCCTTCACTGTGGTCTGAAAGATGCATTGAGGAACCTCAAGGCGTCTTGCTTCAACCTGAAATGTAGCAGATGCTGATGTGGCTAAAGCCATTTAGAGCTAAACCGTTACCTGCCAGCCACTGGCAAAGGTACTGTACCTGTGGAGCTCTGCCCACCTGTGTCAACAGCACATCTGGCACAGAAATTTGCACCCTTGTTGAGATATCTAAGACAACTTTTTCTACGCTGATCTGTGCCACTGCAGCTGGCCTGCTTATGGGTATCCAGTCTAGCTCCTGTACTGCTGGCACAGATGTGTCTAGACTGGCTGCAGCTGTCCCTGACTGACTGTGGTTTAGTCCAGAGTCCATCCGGTTACACAAGCAATAAGCAGAATTTGCCTTGCTGGTGGTGGCGGGGGGTGCGAGGCACAGAGGCAGGTATGCAGCCCTGTCCTTGGCATCATTCCCCAGACTCAATTATCTTGTCTTGTCTTCACTCGATGACCCTTTCCAGCTCGTGTACAACTGAGGGCAGAAATTGGCCTTTGGTTTATTTACAGCAGCTTCATTTTTGTTCTGTTTTCCCTATTAGCAATAAGGAACGAATTCTGTTCTTGGCTTAATCAGGGTAATTGTGAGCAGGCTCACGCCTGGGCACTTGGAGGCTGTTTTTAAAAGCTGACTAGTATCCGTGTTACGGTGCAAAGCTGACAAATCTTTAAAGAGAAGGTCCCAGAGCTGCCTGCAGAGGCCTGACATTAGCGTCTACTGGCAGTGATAGAAACTGGTGGTGTATGTCTCTAGTATCAAAGAAGGATATCTGAAATTCTCCTCTGCCTCTAAAGGGCTAATCTCTTAAGGTCCTTCTGAATGGCTTCTGAGACAGGCTGGAGCAAGGCAGGCGTTCACATTTGTCCCACAGGCTGTGTCTGCCATCCCCTTCTCCATAAGCAGCTTTGAGTCGAAGCTTTGACAGCGTTGTATGTACAGCTCATTCAGAAAGCAGAGAAACTGGTCTGTCTCTGCTGGATAGCTGCTCATTGAGATCTACAGTGCTGGAAGCCTCTAACAATCAAAAATCTGTTTGGGAGGGTTTTTTCTTTTCTCTCTCTCTCTTNCTTCTCTCTCTTTTTTTTTTTTTTTTTTTAATGACATGAATGGAAACGGAGGTCCTCACTTAGTGACATGATTCCCATTTCCAGGCCTTATAATGAAATCTCAAATGTTCAGACTCAGGATCAGAGGAGGAGCCAACCTCTTTCTGTGTAACTCCACTGGGATGTGTCAGTCCCTTGTTTCCCTGCTCTCATCAGCCTTCTGCCTTTTAAAATGCAGAATGTTTGTATAAAGACATTAAAAAAATAATTCAGAATTAATTCTACATGTGAGGCGTTACTGTCACGTTGGAAGATGACCAAAAGGCTACAGAACTGAAAAAAGATTGAATACAAGTATTTTTCAGTGCCAAGTGATCTGCTGTGACCTGGCATGTTATTTTCACGACAGCCTTTTTTCTACATCTGAACAAGAGAGAGGATTCATCAAGGCACACAGGAGAATACCAGTGAGAGCAGTGGTGGCCTCAAGCCCTGGCAGTCAGGAGCTTAGGTAGTTTTGAACTCTGCTTTTCCACAATGATTACCTAGTTCCCTTCTTCTGATGTTCCTGCTTGAAGGATTGCACTGTAACTGCTCCCTGCTGGGGGCAAGGACCTATTTGCATTATAGCAAATGATTTCTTAACAGAGGACTAGATTTGGTGTGCTCGTGTGATTCGCAATACCTTTGAGACCTCTCCATCCAGCTTAGTTAAGGTATTACACCAGCTGACAGAGCCCCAGACTGTGCAGAAAGCCGGCAGCCAGCAGTCCTAAGCAATAGGAAGCAAAGGCAGGAGCGGTGAGACCTACCTAAGAAGCCTCATTGAGGCATTTTTACAGCATTTCTAAGAGGGCACTGATTCCAACTTTAACAAAGCTCTGATCACAACCTTTTCTGGGGCTTTTAGAGGACAGTGCAGCTTAGTTTTGCAAGAAAACTGGGCTTTCAAATGCCCTGTGCACACTCTCTGTTGACAGCCACATCATCCCAATCAATAACATCAGTCCATCAGCCTTCTAGAAGCACTTAGTAGTTTGGGCACAATCAGGCAATTCAAATGCAGCCCCAGAGTGTTGCAAGTTTAGTAGCAATTGGTTCTGTCCCCAGCTGGTGTGAACTGAACCTCTGCTGGCATCAATGGGCTGTGCTGATTTGAATGAATTCAGGATCTAATAGTAAAGTTCTCCCTGAAAGCCCATTTTAGGAGATGGTGCAGTTAACGTGGGACTGTATTTCTATCCTGAATATAAATGCAGAGTTGGCTGCTATTAAATACACAAGTGACTAAATCATATAACAATGGCAGCATGTGATTATCAGCTCCTCTGTGGTCACTGTGCATGCGGATTGATTGCTCTGGGGGCTCACTGCTTAGCAGAGGCTACCCCTGAAGCAGGAAAAGCCCAGGCTTTGCAAGAAAGAGGGGTTTGGGAAACAGCAATCCTTTCCTCACAACCAAAATGGACTGCAGCCAGGGGTTGGATCTGCACGTTCATCTCATGCAACATCTGCTGAAGAGGTACAGCTCAGCTCTGGCAGTTCAGTTATTAATGGTCCTGAGTGTATTCTCTTTGTGGAGTGAATGAGTCCTGAGTCTCAGGATCAAGCTTTAGGGTGATTACAGCATCATTGTCCCCTCCACCCTCGCAACCTGTGCTCATGAACTGTCTTGGGACAAGAGGAAAAGAGGCACTGGAAGTCTTGCCTTTTCTTTAGGGTTCCTAACCCAGCTTGGATCAGACACCTCCGTGGTGCCAGGCCATTGCTCTTGCTCCATGAGCACATATCTCATAGCACTGGGCTTTGCTATGATCCACTTCCTTGTACTTGCTGCTTGGACCCTGTTTAGAAAACTCCAAGTGCCTCCCACCACCCCTTGAAGGTGTTTTATATAGGAGAGTTGACTCACCTGCACGTAAAGCAGCTGTCTGAAACCTGAGAATTTGTCTAGAAAAACAAAACAAAAACAATGAGGCAGTTGGTGATGGTTTAAAGAAGTAGCTTTGAAGATAGGATTTTATCTTTAAAAAAAGGTGTGTGGGGAGGAGGAAGCAAATGACTATGAAGGACAGATGTAAAGAGAAGCCTGTAGCATCTGCAGTCCTTCCATTTTTTTCTTCATTATCTGTCTGGAAGGTGGTGGAGAAATACAGAAACCAAATAGTTGTTTGCTTTTAAAGTATTTTAATCTTTAGCTCAAAGGCTGGGAGAGCCCTGTATTGGCCTTAAGCCACATGTTTTTGGTTTGTTTTTTCTTGGGGGGTGGCAGGTAAGGATAATTTTCTTTTTTTTTCCTCTTCTTTTTAGTTTTCTTTTTTTTTTTTTCCTCCTCTCCTCGCTGAGGTAAGACTTGTTGGAAAAATCCCTCCAAGATGAAACTCCTTTGGGCTTGGCATACTTACACTGGGAACAAACTCTGTGGTGTACAGGCCATTGGGCAAAATATATCACAGGCCCTTTGCAAGGATCTCTCTGTTATGTCTAGTCTACTACGCAGGGATTTCACAACTACTACAGAACTTAACTCAGTGCTGAAGTGATCCAACAGTTTATTATATAAGTCTTTACAAAGACAAAGGACAGGAAGAAGAGCAGTACACTTGGGAGTCTAAAGGCTGGGTATAGAGAGAACATGGTTTATCTCCACTGAACAAAGTTCTGCAACAAAACCTGTACACATCAGCACAAACACCAGCAGAGGTACAAGAGCCCTCTTTGGC
>WEIS01043917.1:0-17595 GCA_013389965.1 Todus mexicanus
AAAAAAAAATTAAAAATATTTGCGAGATCATCTTAAATACTCTCAATGTTCCTGCTGGAAAAGCCCTCAGCAGCAGAGCAGACACAATCCCCCACGCCGAATGCTACGCATTCCTGGAGGGAGCTGTGGAGCAGAAAGACATAATCGGAGCGATTGACAAACCACCGCACGCGACTGTTGGTCTGTCCCCGAGCGTCCTGTGGGGACGTGCCACCACCGGCACTCACCCACGGCAGGGCTCAGGCTCTGTGATGAAGCCCCTGAGAAGCTGGTGGGGACCAGCTTCCCCTTTCAAGCAGGCAAAGAACACACCCCACCCCTCGACACATCCCTGAGACTTGGTGACAAGGTCAGGATTAAGAACCCTGGTTAATGAAGAGGCAAGAGCCAAGATCTCCAATTTCTGCCCAATCCCAGGGAAAAGATACCACTATCAGTAGCCATTAGATACACTAATTCATACACCAGCCCATTTTGTAGCTTTTTCCAGTCTGAGATTTTGCTTGCCCAATGCCATGGGGACAGAACTGGGCAAGGAAAAGGGTGCAGACAGAGCAGTACAGTTTGCAATAAACCCCACCGAAAGTGATACAAACCAGATGTGGACAGTAACTCCGTGCACTCCAAGCGGTTTTATGGCTTTATATGCCAGCCGCAGCATGCCAAAGCACTTGGGAGCAAGCGCCCACACTGCCAAACTGGAGAACATTTCGAAGGCTGCAGAACAGGTTAACGGGAACCCACCGAGCTCCACCAGTCAATTATTCTTCCTTGGTTTACTAGCCTAGAAATGTGGGCATCAAAGCAGACCGCAGTGTTCCACTTGTGCAATAAACTCCTTTCACCAACATCACTTCACACTTTCCGGAGTGCAAAGTTCGCGCTGATATTGTTGGCTTTCTCACTCCCTGCTTTTTGGCAGCATCCCCCCCTGCCTGGCTGTTCATTAATATGCAACCAGTACATTAAAGGCTTTCGTTCCATGGTCCCAGTTAGGCTGTAACTGCTTTTTCCAGCAAGTGCTGTCTTGTGGTGGTGGGGGACAGAAGTGCAAACGCGTTTAGGTGCTCTGAGATACTCAAAATTTCAAAACTCCAAACCCTATATTCCTACTAATTGGGTTGTACAGAACAAGGTATTATCACCAGCGCAAACAGCGTCCAGAGAAAACTTGGGAGCTACACTGAATTTACTCTCATTATGCTTTACTCCTTTAGGCACCAGCTTCACTACTGAAGTTTTGCACAATTTACAGACTGACTAATCATAGCGACACGGCAAACGCTGCCTAAATGCACTGGCAGTGAAAAAGTTTCCACCATTTTCATTTGAATGATGGCTAGCAGGGATCCTGTGAACACTTTCCCAAAAAATCCCACCTGTTTTTTTCAGCTATCCTCTAATTTTCCAGATTTGAGCAGGAAGCAGGGCAGCCCTGCCTCATTTACTCTCACCACAGTTGCACGGAAAACCGTGTCATCGTAGATCAAAATAATTTCTACTCTTTCGGGAGCACTTTCTGAACAGCTTTGCTCCTCACCCCCCCTCGCTCCCACCAGTTCCAAGGATGCTCCATCACTCCTGGCCCTTCAGTATTCAATGCTCGTCCCAACCAGGACACAACTCAGCTTAAGTCAGTCCCCTGTTGCTCTCAACCAAAACTAGCCATCAGCTCTTGGCTAACAAGCTCCTCAATTGCTTCAGACTCCAAGGCTTGATCATTTCAACCTCTGGTCCCACCTGGTGCACCCAGCATCACCTCCGGCCCTGCTTTCCAAACAGGCACAGAAAACATATCCCAGCTTCCCTTAATATCTTATTAAATCCTGACTTATTTTTCTTCCCCAGGAGACTAAACATAGGCTGTTAGTTCAATATAAAACTAAGTACATGCTCAATAGAGAACAAACAGAGTTTAATTGTAAGGAGTACTAAAAAAAGCACTCTCGTTGTTTTGGGTCATTTTAAGCCACATTAATAAGTTTCTGCCCCAGTTTTTCAAGAGTTGCTTATGATGGAGATGAGCCCAACTGGAAAACAAAAATCAAGAATCCCTAAACTCTGAAGGAAGGTTTATCTGAGTTTGGGTCTATATCTGTGCTGAATACAACACAGCCAAATCACATTTTTCCATTACTTTTTATCCCTGTTGCTTTGTGTTCTCCCCCTACGAGTACAAGGTCACAACAGAATTTCTCCTGGCAGTCCCCAATCCCATAAATTGTTAGAGCTCTGGATTTACATCAGTGGGATTACACGAGATCAGCCAAGTGTGCACATGCTGGAGGGAGAGGGGACAACACGGCACTTGAAACTGGAGAAGATTTTTCATTTATAAATAGTTTACATTTTTTGGATCCAGCAGCGGACAACTCGCTCGGTCTGTACTGAAACCAAAGAAATATCATGTGTGAGCACTAACCACAGTGTAACAGAGATAATAAACAACAGACAGGCAGCCATATGCAAGGGAGGCTAGCGCTTTTAGTACTGGAGGCAAATTAAAAGGAAAAGAAACACCGAATTTCACAACCCTCATGAAGCTGAAGGACCTACTGAATTCCCAAGTGACCCATTTCTCCACATCTGGCTACGGGACTAACCTCCACAAGGAAGCCAGCTCCCTGCTGTGCTGCACTGATGGTTTTAGCATCTCTCAGACCATTGCCCCAGCATTGGAGGGCCCAATCCAGGTATCTGCTGCAAGGAGGGACAAAGCAACGTCCACAGGGTCATGCAAAGCATGTGCATAACACAGAGCATGGGGTGGCATTTGAGTCCAGAGGCAATACCCTGGGTTAATGTGCACAGGAGCAATTTGGATTCTGCTCTAAGACAGTCCTGGTACATTTCTCCAAATTATATATAGGAAATAACAAGAAATCGGAACCTAAAATACATTGTGTATCTTGATCAAGTTTTTACACTCTGTTTGCAAACAGCATCAGGCAAGGGAGGGACGCTACATGCAAAGTACCTGAAGCTTGCTGAGCTCCTTCAGAAGCCTCCAGCCTCATGGACTTCATCAAGAGAACTAACCAGGCTGGGTTACAAGCCTCCTACAGCAACCTCTGCTTTCACACCAAATTAACCTAAGATGAACACTGACATCTATCTTCTCCATGCTTTTACAAATATTTGATACTACGTCACACAACATCCCACAGAAAAGACGAGTCTTAAAAGGAAGTGGGACAACTCTGTGCTTGCCAAGCTGAGGAACCTGGACTTGGAGCATTGCTATTGAAATCAGCCTGCCAAGACCAATTGGATGGGTGTTTTATTACTGCAAGAAATTCCACAAACGTGCTGGTAATTTTTGAGTCAGTATGGGTTCACAGGTAGGAAAAGACCTCCTCCTTAAAACACGCACTTTCTGGATTTCACAAACGTTTACCAGACGTGAGACGATTCATGTGCCACGGTAAGTGTGTAGACATCAAATCTAGCAGAAGAGGCTGAGCACCCATCTCCATAATGAGTGAAAGCCTACAGCCAGATATGCCTGGCTGAACAAAGCTTTGTTTTCAATTATATTTCAAATTCTTCTAACAATAGGTGTGTGGCATCTGGCACCAACACATCTGAGCCTTTGAAGTGGTTCTTTACTTCAACGAGAAAAGGGAGGAGGGGGGAAAAAAGTAATCAATCAGCAATTTTGGTCCAAGTCAAACCTCTTCACTGAAGAGAAAAGGTTAATATCCCAATCCCCCAGCACACCAAAAATATGCTAGCAAAACTAAAACCTCCCCAAACAAACCCCATATCTGGGTCAAGCCAGCAATGGGTCTGCACTGGGGTTGCTGCTTTCACCTTCAGAAACAAGGTTATGAGATACATTGGTCAAAGCTCGCAGACACGGGAGCCTTCCTGCCTCCCAACACCTCCCTATGGCTGCCTGGGGTGGTGTGACAATTGCATCTCTTTCACTGTCACTCATGCTCATGCTTGTAGTAAAATACTCATAGGAAGAGACATCTAATGGCCTGAACCCCAATCCCAGTAAAAGCACAGGTAAATCAGAGCAGGAAAGCAACAAGCAAAGCTTGGCTGTCACATTCTCCATTCAAAATGCCACTGCTGGCCACCCAGCCCCAGGGAAAAGGCAGCTCTTTCATATTCCTGGGCAAAAGCAACAGCTTCCACTGAGCTTTTCCACAAACTCATCATGAATATGCTTGGAGCATCCAGTACAGCAATATGTGGGTGCTGTGGAGTGTAAACTATGGGGTGCTGGGTGCACTGTATCACCTTGACTTGCGCACATGAAGATCCCCAGGAGGCTTAAGCAGATTTGCAGTGCCTGCGGGTACAGAAGTTGCCCTACACCCTTGCTTCCCTCTCACCTCAGTCCATCTTAGGTATCTAAGCCTCTTTTCAGATCCATCTCTAGGAACACCAGGGAAGTCAGCGCAAGAGAAGGGCAACAAACCTCCGTTTTCAAATACATATCTATCTTTGTTATCTAGCTTGTTCAAGTAAGCACAGCTGTGGTTTAACAGCAACAAGGTGCTAGAGCGTAACAGCTCCCAAGGCCAGGAGCAGTGGTTTTGACTGGAATGATGTTCATCTCAAGAGGGATAAAAATGCCTTATTCATTTTCCCGAAACCGTGCCCAAGTCCTACCAACTTTTTTTGTTAGGTCAGGCAGTTTCTGGAAACATCTTCTGGCTCCAAACATTTGCAGAATTACAAGAATCTGCTCCGCAAATCTTGAGGCTGCTTTGCTCAGGAATGCTGACATGTGGGCAAAGGGAAACCAAAACATTCCCTTGAATGCTGCACAAAACTTTCAAGTCTGCCCAACGTGAAAAAAAATGCAAAAGTCAAAATTATGAAGAAAGTGTGGGGTTTCTGCTGCATTTCAAATATTGCCCTAGACTCGCTCTTCCAGCACAGGACGGTGGCCATGCCAGGACAGCCTGCATGCCTAGCAAGGCTGATGGCCTCCATGTGCTCCCCTCAAAGCAGGGCTGGAGTTAGGAATGAATAAATAAAACAGACTTTCAGATCAAGTTTTCTTGGCCTTTACAGAGAGGATCATGCTGTGAAAAAGCTCTGGGCAAAGAGTCTTCTCCCCAGACAGGATCCACCCACTTCCCAATGCCTCCGCATCCACAAGCACCAAAGGCAAGCATGCACTTGGGGCTTCTGCCTGCACGATTCCCAGGGCAAGACTTGAGCTGTCCTCCAGAAATAGCCATTGCATTCCACAAAACTGAGAAAACTAGACCTGTAGCTTATTCATGAAGCCTAATATTTATAGGCTTACATTAGGTGAGATGGCTCTTCACTGCTTTAATTACAAGACTGCTTTCAGCCCAAGGAGTCTTGCCCAAGCCAGCAATCTGCTGGTGGCTGCCAAAACAACACCCAGCTCCTGCTGTGACAATGCTGCTGCCACATCAGCTCATCATTTATTTCTGCCCTGCTCCCCAATGTTGGAGTCCCAACAGACACTGAGAGATGATGGCTGGAGGGATGCTTCCAACTCCTGATTGCCAGACTGCAGGGCATCAGCATCACAGCACTGGGCCAAATGCAGAGCAAGAGTGCAAAGCAACTACTACAGCAGGCTGGGAACAGGTCAAACAGCCACATATTGCCCCCCAAACACCGTCAAATACTATACATGTACCCAGAGGGGATATAGTTGGTTCACCTTGGCTCGAAAGCCCTTAGTGGAGGTGGCCATAGAGAATGGCAAAGGGACCAGCAACTGGAGGTCTGGCAGAGTGAACAGTGCTGGAGGGCTCCTTCTTGGCTTGTCCTCTGCCTTTGCTCTCCACAGATCCAGACCTGAAGGGGCAGTCCACAAACCCCCTCACCCCAACCATGGGAGTGCCAGGAAAAGGACCAGCTCTGCTCCTCCAGGGCAGGCACAGGCAGGTGCCTCCAAAGCCATCCAAACAAACCAGGAGGGATTCTGCATTTCAAACGTAAAGAGCAGGGAAAGCATCAAAAGGCATTTCAACTGTTACTGACCATAACCTCCCCCAAAAAAACATTTCAAGACACATTTTCACTCCACTCCCAATCCCACCCTAGTCCCACAAGGGCTGTTGCTGTTATTGTCTATCACACAACACGGTCAGGAAACACTTCCAGAGGTTCAGAAATTTTCCTGCCGCCAGCTGCAAACAGCCTGGGGAGCCACAGGGAGGGGATGGAGCAGCCTGGGCAGATGATGGGCCAAAGGGAGGTTCAAGGCACGATCCATCCTGCAACAGCAAGGGCAGACTGTTTTATAACCGGAGCTCAGAACTACTCAGGAAACCATAGAGGAAGCAATTGGAAATTGTTGGACAGGGAAACTTCCCCATTTTGTTTCTAAATGTGCAGGCCCACAAGCCTGCGCTGAATTCCTCTGCTTTCAGCCTTGTCTCTCTAACACAGCAACATTAACTAGCACGCTGCCCCAAAAGTGTTCAGCTATCACCTCCTCCTCTTCCAAAAAAGGTGGATTTGGATTGTTTTGACTTGGAAAAAAGTTTACAACAAACCTAAATGGCTTAATCACGCACAGCCTGTTCCCCAGCAAGCCCCACGCTGGCATTACGACTTGCACATGGGGTGCCTGAAAACCTCGCCTTTGAGCTGGCTCAAGCACTCGCAGCTGGAGAGTGAAGCAACCAGAGTAAACAGCAGCAAGCAGAGCCCAGCCAGCAGCCTGAGCACAGCACCGGCTCCTCCACAGCACCAGGGCTGCTGAAAGGGACTGTCACCTGAGGATGGATGGGGTAGGCAGGGAAGCATGCAGGGAAGGTGTTGGGAAAAAAAGGTTTGTGCAGTCTGAATAAAAGAAAAAGCTTGGCAGTTGGAGTAAGCCTGGGAGACACGCAGAACAACGAAGCACAGTCCCAGTGTCCCCGCCAGCTGAAAAGACAGCTCGTCAGGCTCTTGTTAAACACAGACCACAAAGTGGTAGCACTTGAGACACAAGTGCTAGGAGCTATGAGAGAGAAACACCGTAGTAAACAGCTCAGGCTGTCATTTGGCATCTCTCGAGGGTGCTGCCCAGCTACGTGGCTCTGCCTTCCCTCCACGCTTGCTGGAAGACCCAGACCCCTTAAGTGGCCAGAGCCCCAGGGAGCCATCGCTGCCCTGCCACGGTGCTGCCAGGGAGCTGCAAACACCCATGGCCACTGCTTGCCACACACAGCCGATTGCTCAATGCCCATCAGGCCATGAAGACATCTTCCCAGAAACTCTGCTCCAAGAGAGGACCAGCAAGTCACCAAAAATGATTCCCAGCTGTGGCTGTGGCCATCACAGGGGCTGGCTGTGCTAGCTGAGGCACTCTCCCACCACATGGGTGGCACCACTTTATACAGAGAAATGACCATGCTGGTCCTCAAAGGGGCCAGAATTCGGGTGCTGCTTCTGCAGCATCCCCTGCTCACAGGAACAATGCATGAGGTAACCTAGCATCAAACCCTCAACCACTCTTATAAGCAGTTATCCAAACCCCTTAACTTCAATCTCAGCAGCTTCTGAGTAGTCACCATTTCAATAACAAAGACTGAAAACCAGAAAGGATTAGATACGCGAAGTTTATGACCACTCAAAACAATAATGACAGCACAACTCTCACAAACGCTTCCAAATCAGAGAGGTCTAAAAATACACACTATCTTATTTACTGATTTAATGCTAATGTGTGCCCTGCTCCAGAAATAATCTAAGTCAGAATTCTTGGCTTTCAAACACCTTTGGAAGTCTTTTTCAAGGAGGAAAAAGGAGGATCAGAGTTGTTTAGAGACTAACATAGATAGGAACAGCACAAAAATATGCTTAGCAAAGTGGAAAGTATTATGACACCTTTCAAAATAAAATGTCATATGGTTTGTTTAATCTCCTAAAACAGGAGAAGTCTGCCCATTTTGCCAAAACAAATGAAACAAGTGTGGATGCTACACTCTGCCCCCTGGTTCAGAAGGATACAAAGTTTTGCGGTGAGTTATAGAGACACACAGAGCGTGGGGTGCCCTCCAGGCTCACCAGCAAGGCCAGATTACTGGCAGCAAAGAGAGAAGCACCAGCCAACCACCCCATGTCAGCAGTACTTGGCATTTCTGCACTGCCCACGCCTGTGCTGTTGCCAGACAGGTGGGGGAGTGATGAAGTTACAGGGCATGAGAGAAGGGGAAGAGGCTGGGGAACATGTAGGTGTCACTCAGATCATCAAGACATACCTCCTTGTCCTTTGCAAATGACAGATCACTGCTGACACAGGTCACACATGCATCCCTGCCCTACTCCCCAGCCCCACATTCCCTTGGGGCTGCAAAGCCCAGGGAGAAAGGAGGAAAGCCCAGGGCTCCATGCCCCTTCCAGCTCCAATTCAAAGCAACCACCTTGTGCTGGGGAAGAGCCAAACTCAGGTTGCCTGGTCATGGACAAGGCTGAGGCAGGAAAAGCCTGTGCTGTCCAGACTGCTAGAAGATGCTTTTTAGGTCTGTGCTAAAGGAAGGCATCTGGTACATTTTTCACAGCTCTCAAACCTGGGTGGACTGCAGCTGACGGAGATGCAGCAAAAAGCAAATAAAGGCTGCTCAGGGCTGCTCCCCAGGCAGTGGTGGTGGAGCTAGCTCCAGCCTCCCCACACACACACCCACCGTGGAGGAAGGAAAGGCACCAGTGTTTGGACAACTGGAATGCATTTAAGGGGGTGATTTTTCACAGAGCCTCCAGCCAGGCTGTTTCCTACAACTGCCATTTTATTACCCATGATACAACCGACAGACCAGCAGCTCCCCCATCCTCGAGGTCTCCCGCCACCCCACTCCTACAGGGACATCACTTGCATCAAGCCCCACCAAGGGAGCATCTACACACCCAAGACATCTCCAGCAGCACATCCTTAGATGCAGCCAGAAGACAACACTCAGTAAACCTGCCATTTCCACCGGAGTATCTTCCACCAAGCCCTGAGCACATTCAGTTCAACACTTGCAACCCTGCTACCTGTCCATACTGGTGGATCAAACGGCGCTGGCCAAGCGCTGCTGCTCACACTGCAAGCACCAGAACACTGGCCAGCAGTCACTTTGGAAAAGTATTTTCTAGATGGTAGATAACATAGAAAACCCATGTTTATATTGGCGCACGGCAGGGTAAAACAGACTTTAAGCGCAGTTATAAAACAGCCCAGTCCACGCCAGCCAGGCAAAGTGCATTCTGAACTCCCAGAGCAATATTTGGAGACAGGCTCGTTAGTAGCTGGTGTTGCTGGCAAACTCTCCAGAGCAGAGGGGTGTTCACTACACTGAAAGGCAATGGGGTCCCATCCTGGCAGGTGCTCATTCCAAAAGCACAGGCTTTGGGCAACCAGAGACACCAGTGGTGAGGATGGATCCATGTCCCTACATGTGGGGAAGCGGGAAGCAGCACAGCCCCGACTTTGCATTTTCCATCTCATTTCCTTCTTGTACATTAGGGTTTGTCCTGCCTTTCTGCAGGGACCAAAATAATGTTACTGCCTCATTATGCACAGTAATATCAGAAGAGAATTTCTCTTGCACTCAAAACTTTAGCTCCAGAGCAAAGCTTTAGGCAGCTAACATTTTTAAAATGCAACTTGTGCATGATGCCAGAGCATACATTTTCTAAGTCTGTAGTTCTCTGTAAAACTTCAATTGCAAAGGACCTCTGATACCTTTCCTGCTGAAATTCAGGCAAAGCCGCTGCAGCAAACTACCAAACTGCTACAATAAACGTAAATAACCAACCATCCTGTCTGCACATCCAGCATGGTTAACATTAAAAAGCAAACTGGGCAGGTGGCCACAGTTTGAGCCCTGTCCTTGAATTCTTACTCAAACTGAAAATGCAACCACACAGAAGTGAACCATGCTCCTGGAATTGGATGTGACACGTCATAAGGTCTTGAGAGGTGCCCCCAAAATAGCAGGTTCTGCTTTTAAACTTCTCCAAAATTATATGGTTGTGGCTTGAGAGACAAAGTGCTGAAAGTATAATGAGGGAGCATAACATATTACATATGTTGTGGTCCTGCTCTGAAGCTGGAAGAGGCTGGAGTTGAAGGACTCGGGCTGCCGTGCAGGACTTGGTTAACTATTAATGGATGACTCAGCTAAAATACCAACAGGTATTTCGTATTGTGCACCAGTACAACAGCATCCTGGTCCTTTACTTGGGACCCTATGCACAGCAGAAAAAAATACCTTGTAGCACATCACTTAATAGCTGGACATACCAGGAAAAAGGAGAGAGGGCTTATTCACCCTTTGTTTCTTTCCACAGCCTATGTTAAATCATTCCCTGCCCGAATGAGGTGTTAATGCTTCCCCAACCCTGGTCCTGCAGAGCTGATGAACCTGGAGCCTGGATTTTCTGTAGATAATTCTTCCCAGCAGCATTAGCCTAAATTATCTCTACTCTGCTCATCCACGTGAGCCCATCCAGCTCCACAGTGCAAACAACGGAGTCACACTGGGTGATTAGGTTAGCAGCACAAAATGATTATGTTAAAAGCTGATGAGCTGAGCTAACTCAATCCAAGGTGTCTCGCAGGGCAGCCAACAAGATCAACTAAAGGCCCTGCAGCCCTAATTGAGAGCTTCTGGGTGCGGCTGACACACAAGTCGGGGACAATGCCTAAGTTCTTGGAGCTGACTACTCAGGAATGAAAGCCATCATCCCATTTTGCAGCCACTCAAACTTCAAGACACAGCTTTAACTCCTCTTCAAGAGATCAAAGCAACCAGAAAGCACTGTTTGGGCAAGGCCAGGGCCTGCAGGCACCCAGCAATTCCCAGCTCCCCACAGAGCCAGTGGGAGCTGCACATATATTCATGAGCCCAGGTGTATGCACAGAGTCAGGAAGGTGTTTCTCCAGCACCTGGGCAAACGCCTCAATGTGAAGCCACCTTGAACCCTTCAAGCATGCTCTAAAACTGCACACTGGGGAGCATCCTTCCAATGCTCTTGGACTCACCTGCGCCAGGTGGGGCTCACACCAACTAAAGCCTCATCTTGACACAGTGCTTCTGCATCTGCCTAAATCCCCATCACAGACAAGACTCCAGCACCAGCTTAACTTTAAGCAGGGAAGTGAAATCTCACCCATGCTCAAGGAAGCATTTAAGTACCTGAAGTGCTTTGTTGAAGTGTCTGAGCTCCCAAACATATCAGTTTACCGCCTCTTGAAACCAGCAAGCAAAGGCAGAAGGCAATCAACCTCCTGTTTGCTCCTTCGTCCCTTAAACTCCAAGTAAGAACTCCTGCAAGGCTCAGCCACCCCCAAATCTTATATCCACAGAACTGTACAGCAGTTTGCACAAGCAAAGAAAAAAAAATATTAAGTTGTATCTAACACATAATAATGGTTGATTTTCCTAGAGAACAATTGATGGTGTGTTCGGTTCTTTTGGCTGCCTACTGAGATGCTCGTTCCCCTGCCCTGGGAATTTTCCCTCTGCAGCTCCTCCTCCCCCAGCTCCCAGACCATCCATTCTGCCCTTTTCAAACTGCACCCATTGTAAATGGCACTGAATATTAACACAGCCCATTGAGCACTTGCTCCTTTTGTATGGGACCCCCGCGTTTCAAATTGCAGTCGCTGTAGAGAGGAAAAGCCTCGAAGTGATTAAATGCCATGAAGTTTCTCAAAAGGAGAGAGGAATATGCAGAGGAGGCTGAGGGGGTGTCCCAGAGCCTTCCACTTGAAGCCAGGGGCTTCTGCAAGAGTTAGAAAAGCTTCTTGGTGGGGATACTTCATCCTATCCAGGTTTTATTATGAATCTTGCATGTACATCTAATCCTAGTCTGATTGAGAGAATTCCTGCCGCAGTTGTGTCTCAGGGATTAAGATGAGAAGATCAGACAGCAGTTGCAAAGGGCTTGCTGTTAACTGCTGTTCTCCAGTGAGCGCCAATAAATACTGCGGCATGCTGAGGGCGGTCAGCAAATCCACCAACACACGTTCACACAGGAAGGGTGCATTTATTTGCAAGTGTATGTATTTATTTGTGCGTAAGCAGCAGGCCTGGAGAGACACTGATCTTCAAGGAGAGGCTTTGGCCCTACCAGAGCCATCCCATAGCCCTGGGGCTGAAAACTTCCCCCCAGCAAGGCCACTGCTGAGGACTATGCTCCAGGAAGCATTAAACCCAAGCACATCACTGCAAACTGAGCAAGATTCCTTTAACAAGCACCGCCAGCTTCCAGCACTGTCCCACTTGAGCAGGAAAGCTTCCCTGGACAACCATCACCCAGGAGGCAGCCACTGGGTCTGCATAATTTATTTGCCTTTCCACTCCCTTTCCCCAGGAGTGAGGGGAACCAGCCACCTGCACCAATCTACAACCCCCTTCTCCCAAGCCATCCTTCCAAGCTTCCCAGGCAGCCAGAACACAGTGAGGGCTCCGCAGCTGCACGGGGCCAGGCACCACAAGCCTGGGGTGACGATTACTTAAGTCTTTGTTCCATTATTTCAGCAGGGCTGGAAGCAGGACATGCAGAGGAGGAACTGCCAGCAGCACTCCCTGCTCCCAGGAGAGTCTCCCTCAGCGGCTTCTCTTCCAGCATGTGCAAAGGAAGATGAGTTACTCCAGAGAGCCCAGGAGCAACTCCTGTCCATCTCCAGAGAGCACTATGCACACAGGCAGCCGCGCAGCAAGTCATATGCTGAGCTCACTCTGCTCTACCAACTACACAAAGAAGCTACAATTAACATGTGAGAGCAAAGCAACAAGGCCTGACACACTGAAATCTCAATTTAGCAAGACATTTAAGTGAGCAGGTAACTTTGAGCATAAACGTTGTTTCATTGTCTTCAACAACATCTTTGTGCGCATACACTGGCGCACAGCACAGCGAGAGCGTGCTCCAGACTCCCAGTTCAAATGCACTTCCAGGCTCTAAAAGCATTGTCGGGGCTTTTAAAAGCATCCAGATGCTTTGCCCAGCTCACTCCAGAAAGCAGCAGCACCACTCAAACAGCCAGCATCCACCCAGCTGGTACCTCAGAGAAACTTCTCCGTAGAGCCAAACCCCAGAGCCTCCCTAGGAAATCAAGGGCAACTCTCAGCCCAGCTCTCCCGGGCACTCGAGGACTCTGCCTTGTTGCCAGGCACACACCAATCCAGCGGCAGAAAGGTCTGTGCGTAGATGCCCAGTATGCCCCCAAAACTTCCCCATGTCATTTGGGTCTAACACACACAACATCTGTTTAAAATAAAAGCTTTCATTTCCCCAGATCATACCAGCAATGATTTTGCTATCCAACTTCACTTTCACAGCCCCAAAGCCTTCTCACCGTTAAAATGTGTACCCCAAATACTATTGCTCTACCGTGAAAAAGAAAACCCCTCTCTCTCACGTATGAAGCCTGGAAGAAATCTCTCTTCTACCACTCCTCAAAAATTGAGATGCACGGAGAGACAGAGGATGCAGGGGATGTGTCACCCACACTGCTGGAGCCCCACACCAGAGTTTTCTGGGCACAAAACATTTTGTACTTCAGCTTGGCCCTCAAGTTTACACCACTTATTACACTCTAACAGAAAAAAACAAACTTCAGACTTAAACATCAAAACACGTGAAGCATCTCCAGGAGCTCGGAAGCAAGACACTGCAAAGGAGCCCTGCCCAGCAGAGCAGGACTCTCCAGGCATCTCCTAAGGGCCAGGGACTTTTCAGAGCGGCCGAGCTCGCAGCAGCTGGATGCTGCAGCTCCTGCGAGGACAGTTTGGGTCATGCCGGAGTGTTGCAACGTGCCCTACACCGGCTTGCTCAGCCAGCAAGTCCTGCACTCTTATACAACTGGCATCCAGTACTGAGCTGCCTGTCGCTTTTAAGAAAGAAAAGCAACAAAACACAACATCTGTGCCACGCTGCATTAGCTGTGAGCAACTGCAGCGCTCCAGCCCTTCTGCGTATCAGTTATGCCTCGTGAAAGCTAGAGAGAAAAATTACAACTCTGAGCTCTGCTGCCAACAGAGAAATAACAATAGTTTCAAAACATCCCAGTGCTTTTCCTCAGCACTGATAGTCCTGTTGACAAAATACCCGGCGTGATTAAGTCTGTTCCAGAACCCTCCCCAGTGTGCTGAGCCACATTTCCAACCCTACAAACAAAAGCTTTATCTCCAACACCCTGAAAACCGACTCCGAGCGCTGCTTCACATTGTGGCACTCATTAGGAATCAAAGATAAACTGCTAAGGAGGGGTTTTTCAATAGCGCTTTAATGAAGTTAAAGCACAGCCACCGCTGTCACTGAAAACAGGATTTATCTCTGTCTCCTATTAGCGATCCAACATGCCCAAGCTTATCACCCCGGGGAAGCAGACACCTTCAGTGGGACACGCAGCCTGCCCAGGAGCTATGGAGATGACAGATGCACAGCTCCGACATCGCTCCTCTCACCCCAGTTTATAACTGGTCCCCCAGTGGGTTTATAACTGGGGTACCCACACCCCCAGACTGCGCTCCCACATCAGCCTGGGATCACAGTAAATCTTCATTTAACTTCTTCTTTACATGGGCACGCTAAAAAAGTTTTAAGAAGTGACAGAGATAGTTGCACAGAGAACTTTTCTCCAGCACGTGTCGCTTTTATATAGAGGACATTGAACAACTACGAAAAAAAGAAATGAGTTAGCAACTCTCTGCATCAGAAATTAGCACTTGTGATCCTACTGAGCATGAAAAAGTGTTCCTTGGCTTCATGTTCCTAACCTGAAATCAGCTGTTTAAGTGATTTTTTTCAAAAGGAGTGTTTTTAATTGCTAAAAAAGTCTTTGCAATAGCTTAAACATCTGCTTTTTAACATCAGCTGTAGAGAAGGAAAAACCCCTTAATGTTGCTCTGTCAGATATAAAAGCCATCACAAGTTTCCACTAATTCATTTAATCCTAATTCTTTGCTTAGTTTAGAATTTAGAAAGTTACAAACCGTATCCTAAGCGGTTAAAACACAGAGTTACAAACTTCGTAACTTGCTCCTAAGCAGTTAAAAGATCACCAGCACACAAGTCCGTAGCAATAGATTTATATGTGCTATTACTTCACCAATAAAATTCAAACTGAACTCAAGACACTCAAAAATCTGTTCCATATGAAAAAAAGATGCTCCTGGGTATTCGCACGCCCCCCAAAACACAACAATAAATTCCTGCAGACCAGGCTATTAATGCATTTCTCTGTGTGAACAAAGGTAATACTGTCCTATGTTAAGAGGCGCGTGGGGATGCCGGAATTATGCTGAGGAGACTAAAAACTTGCTCTGAAAGGTGCCCAGAACTGAAGGAAGGATTCTTCAGAGCACACGGCAACAGGTGAACAGGATGAGTCAAGGTTTTAATGCCGAGGCCACACATTCCTCTCCATATGACACCTGATAATTTCATGTAAAACAAGGCATTTCTGCAGCCAGAAGTGAATAATACCAGGACAACCTGACAAACCTCTAATAATTCTTCTTAATAAGGAGCTGGACGATCTCCAGCAACACTTCAGTGACTGTTCTCTCTCCTGGCAGAGCTGAGGAGTATCTATTACAACCAGGCGTTTTATAGATTCAATAATCTATAAATCTGTTCAAACAGCAGAAAGGTCCAGCAACAGAAGCACTGTGACACTTTTCCCTCTCCCTTTCTTGATCCTTATTTCCCCAAGGTTAGCAAACAGCTGAGGACACTGATTTTTACGAGTTTATGAGCACACACTCTCAGACCTCCTGCACTGTCACTGTCAAACAACTTGAGCTGTCACAGCTGGGCAGACTTTCCCCATCAAATCTCATCGCCTCCAAGAGCCTGATGTTGTATTTCAGATCTTCCCAGGTCAGAGCAGCGGTTACACAACCGGAGCGGACCTGCCACGCTTTACGGGAAAAGGCAATTGTGCTGCCCCACACTTGGGCATGTAAAAGCACTTCAAAACACCCTTTTAGGGGAAGAAAAAAATAAAAAGCAAGCCCCAGGGTTGTACTAACCACCAGATGCTGGGCTCTAAGGTCAGCTGCCATCCAGGACATACAACACACTGCAGCTTAATAACTTTGATAGATGGATAAGCATGGAGGGAATGGCAGCAGCCGCTTAGTGGAAAACAGAGAATCACAAATTCACAGATTGTTAGGGATTGGAAGGGACCTCGAAAGATCATCTAGTCCAATTCTCCCGCCGGAGCGGGATCACCCAGACCAAGTTACACAGGAACTCCACCTGCTTTTTCTCCAAACACTCCAAAAGCACCGCAAGAACCCGAGGACTCTGCTCAGCCTCCCTCGCCGCCTTTCGCACCTTCACAATCACAGCTCGGAAGGGCCAAAGGGAGCTCCGGGGACGGTCCCGGGGCTGGGGCCGGTTGGGAGGGAAGGAGCTGTGTCCTAATAAGGCTCGGGGAGCCCGAACGGGCCGTTACCTCCAGCAGAGCCCAAAGCCCAGCGCTGGCAGCTCCCCTTCCTCCGGGGGACCCGTGTCAGCGGCACCACAGAATCACAGATTGATCGGGGTTGGAAGGNCAAAGGGAGCCCGCCCCCCAACCGGCGCGGCGCCGCGGAGTCCCATTGGTGAGGGAGGCCTGTCAATCAGAGCCGCTGGGGCCCGCCCCCCTTTCCCACTCCAGGTGTGAACGCGGGCGGCCGCTGTCGTCCCGTCCCACCCCGCCCCAGCGCGCGCTGCCCCTCTTAAAGGGGCCGCGTCCTCCGCCAGAGGCAGAGCGGTTTGGTAGCTCCCCTCTTGTGGGTGCTCCTACAGGGTCTGGGGGCTCCCCGCACCCCCACCGTGCTCCTCCCGGGTGCCACGAAGCACCTGCAGAGCCGCGCTCTCTACAACTCCCTGAAGGGAAGGTGTAGACAGGAGGGGGCTGGGCTCTTCTCNCCTTTACGTATTTATAAAAATTAATGAGGTCCCCCCTCAGTCTCCTCCAAGCTAAGGACCCCGGCAGCCCCGCACCGGCCCCGCATTCACCTCCCGTTGGAGCCGGAGGAGACGCCCCCGCACCGCGACACCAGCTCAGCGGCTCGGCACAGGGTTATTGGGTTGTTTCGGGGTTTTTTTCGGGTTATTTCGGTTTGGGGGTTTTTTGGGGGGGTGCACCCAATCCCTCCGTTCCCCCCCGGTACTCACACGTGGCGCGGCCAGCGGGGCAGGTCCCGGGGCAGGGCGGGCAGCGCCAACCCGCCGCAGCTCAGCAGCTCCTCTCCGCAGGCACAGCCGGGGGGACAGGCGGAGGCAGCGGCCGAGCCCGGCAGCGGCAGCAGCAGCAGCAGGAGCTGGAGCAGCCCCGGCAGCAGCAGCGCCGCCGCTCCGCCGCCCGCCCGTGACGGCACCGCCATTTTGTATCCGGCACCGGGGAAAGCTCCGAGGAGGCGGCGGCAGGAGCGGCCCCGGCGCGGAGCAGCAGCGGGAACGCCGCGGGGTGCCCGTTCCCTCCTCCTCCTCCTCCTCCTCCCCCCCTCCTGCAGGAGCTGAGCGCTCAGCGCCGCTCCGCCGCCCGCAGCATCGCCTCCGCCGGCGGCGCGGCCCCGGGGGGCGCTCAGGGCAGCGGCATCCACCGGTTCCGCGTCTCCTCCCTTCGGGGATCTGCCGCCGCTGCTCGGTGGCCCCGCCGCTCCCGTCCCG
>WEIS01043944.1:907-14685 GCA_013389965.1 Todus mexicanus
ATCCATGACTGCACATGGCCAAGACACCAACCCAGCAAGGGAATCCCTGCAGCTGCAGGGCTGAGGGGATAGCTGGGCTGTCGCTGTCCTTGGATGTGTTCAGGAAGAGGTTGGATGATGTACTCAGGGACAAGATTTAGATGATGAGATGATGAGATGATACTGGGTAATAGGTTGGTGATAGGCTAGGGAATAGGTTACGGGTTGGACTTGATGATCTCTACGGTCTTTTCCAACCTTGTTCATTCTGTGATTCTGGGGCAGGGTGGCTGCATGGATGATGGTGTTACGTGGTCTGGAGTGTCATTTCGCATATCATCTTGTATGGACATCCATGGCTGTGCATGGTCATGGCTGGTGGTCAGTGGGCATGTGTGGTCATCCACAGCTGTGCACGGTAATACAGAATCATAGAATCACAGAATTGTAAGGGTTGGAAGGGACCTCTAGAGATCATCCATCATCATAGTCCAACCCTCCTAGCAAAGCAGGATGACCCAGGCCAGGCCACACAGGAATGCATCCAGGTGGGTTTTGAAAGTCTGCAGAGAAAGAGACTTCATATGCAGTCGTGCGTGGTCATGGGTGGTTGTGTGTGGTCGTAGGTGGTGGTGTGAGTGGTCACGTAAGGCCATGTGTGGCTGTGTGTTGTCATTGATGGTGGTGAAAGGTCACGCATGGTCATACACGGCTGTGGTGACATCCAGAGCCACATCTGGATGCGGATGGTGACATCCAGGGCCAACCACTGAAGGCCACAAGGACGCCACCAGCTCCTGGGTGCAACATTGCTGACGACAAAAGCAAGAGGCGGCTCTCTGAGGAGTTTATCTGGATCCAGGCTTGGCAATCGATCAACGGGAAACTCCACGTCCTCCAGAGCAACCCAGGATTAATTTATGTTTGTCTGAAGGATGCTAATTAAGCCTGTTTAAGAGAAAGTTAACTTTAATACCGTGATCTAGTTGATATTAAGAAGCTGCCAGGGAGAGCTGCAAGAAAACTCATCTAACGTTTAGACGAATGCTCCGCTTCAGCATCTGCTCAGCACAGCCCCGGAGGCAGGACCATTCTCCTCATGGGCATCCCGTGCTTGGAGACCCAGAGGGTAGGGACCAAATTTGATCCAACTTATCAAACAGATCTAAATATATATATTTATTTAATTTTTTTCCTCTTTATTGGCAATTTCCCATTTGCAGCCTCAGAAAAAAATTAAATAGGAGTAATTTGATTTGAAATGAAAACCAGTTCGAAATCGTTAGCAAATTGAAAGCCAAGAAAAAACCGATTGTTCGGGGTCAGGCGGCACATTGGGGTTTGATTTCAGGCACGGCTCGAACATTTTAAGGTCAAACTGAAGGAAATTCTTCCAAACAAAGTTGCATCAATGGTAGAGCTGGAGCCACTTAACGCTGGAGCTGCTCCAACACGAGCTGACACGATGGGCTGTGCTGCAGCTCAGCACTCTCTGGGGTGCTGCCACCACCTTAGGGCCAGCGAGCAGGGCCTGATCCTGCTCCCCTGGGTGGCCTGGGAAGCCCCGAGCTCCCTCCAGTCCTGGGTTACGTTGTCGGAGCTTCCCACACAGCCTGGAGCTGCGAGAGAGGCCACCAACCCTGGGGACAAGCGGTGGCAGCAGCTCCTCGTCCCACCGCAGCCCCATCAGCCAGGGCAGGGCGACATCCATCGAGTCAACAAAAAAATCTCCTGGCAGCTCCATCTCTTTTTTTTTTTTTTTTCTTTTTTTTTTTTTTTTTCTCCCCCCCCTTAAAGCAAACATCTTCATTACAGCTCGGAGTTGTTTAAATAAATGAATTAATATTGACAAACCATCAACGAGGCTAATAAATGATTAGTTAAAGGCATACATACATCACATTACGGTTAGCATTAGCCCAGGCTTAATTACTTGTGGAGAGGATCCCATTAGAGTAGGTGCTACGGCGCCAGCACCCTCCACAGCCCTCCACCCCCCGGGGCTCCTGCAGCACCTTCGGAGCCACCGGGACCCTTCGTATGGCCGCGTCTCGATGCCGCAGGGTTGTGCCAGGATGGGCACTGCATAGTGGGGCAGAAGACACCTCCGGACACCAGCTCCTGGGCACCAGTGCAGTGAGCGTGCCAGGTCTCAGCGAGGCAGCGACGCTGCCAGGGCAGAGCCGGCGGCTCTCGGTGGGGGGAGATTTGGGTGCTGGGTTGGCCCGAGGTGGTCAAACGCCCAGCGTCCCGCGAGGAGAGCCGCCGACAAATAAAATAGGCGATAAATAATAATAACAATATCATAAAATTTTCAAATTTATTGAAAAGCAGTCCACTTGCAGAATATTGGATTTTTCTATTATTTACACAGCTGCTGATTTTCTGTAAATATTTAATGCCCCATGGATTTTTATTTTTTAATTCTTTTTTTTTCCAAAGTACAAATCTGAACAATTTCTAAATTTAAAAAAAACCCAAACCTCGCACGGCACAACGCGGCAAAGCCCCGATCCTGCCACCAACCCTCAGTGGGAGTCATCCTGGGAGCTGAGACGGGACAGATGCTGCAGCCAGAGGTGTCCATGGAGGCTCCTCATGCCCAATGACATTTGGGGTCATCCTCCCATTCCTCAGATATCAGAGGGGATGGATGGACAAAGCAAACCTCATAAAACCTCCTAATACTTTCCCAAGGTGGCCAGCACCTTGTGGCACCCATCTCTGAGGCCACCACGCTGGTCACACCGGTGGTGTCCCTGGGGTGACCACGCTCTGCTGCTGCTGCGGAGCAGGTGGGGAGCAAACCCCAAAGAGCCCAAACAGCGAAAAATGAGATGAAAGGCAGCGTGCGAGGCTTCCATCCATATGCATTTCGGCTTCGAGAGGTTTGTTAGGACTAAAGAGGCCCTTTCATCCCCTTCCAAGGTGTTGTAATGTATCCCCGCTGGCTTTCATCTCCGCCTGATGGATACTCAGGGCTCTAATGAGCGTGACGGGAAAAGTGGCCAAGGTTGGAGGTGGGAGGGGGGGTATGTGCATGTGGGGGGTGTGTGGATGAGAGACCCCTCTGCAAAGGTTTCAAAACACTTTCCGTGTTGCAGCTAATGAGGGGATCAGGAGAGGAGAGCTGGAGCGCGGTATTGAGGGAGGATGGGGCTCCCCGAAGGCTGATGTCCCTCTCTGGGGACATTGAACCCACGTAGCCATGGGTGATGCTCAGGACACACCCATCCTGAGGTTGAAATGATGTATTTAAAGCCAAAGAAGGACTTACCCCCTCCCCTCCCTTTTTTTTCCTCAGGTCTCCCCTGGCTATGCTTGCCCCAAACCACAGAGCATTGGCCCTGTTGGCTCCTTTCCCCCGGGAGGCAAAGCTTTGGACCCTCTCACTGGGGTGGGCAAGTGAGGAAGGAGCCTCAGAAGAGAACATCCTGCTCACAGAATCCCAGTGTGGTGGGGCTGGCAGGACCCTCTGGAGCTGCTCTGGTGCCACCCCCCTGCTCCAGCAGGGTCACCCCGAGCAGGGGGCCCAGCATCGCAGTGTCCAGGCGCGCTTGGAATCTCTGCACACAAGGAGACTCCACAACCTCTCTGGGCAGCCTGGGCCAGGCTCCAACATCCTCCCCCCAAACAAGTTGCTCCTCCTGCTCAGTTGGAATCTCCTGGCTTCCAGTTGGTGCCCAGTGCCCCTTGGCCTAGAAGGCTGGATGCAGAGCACAGTCAATAGGCATCACCGAGCCTCCTCTCCCAGCCTCCTCCTCAACAATTGCTTGGTGTCCTTATGACTCCCTGGGATAACCCTCTGTTTCCACAGGGGACAGATCGTGCTCTCCCTGTGAGTAGCTCAGCCTCGCACCGATGCCACAGGGAATGCACCCGAACATCCCTTACCTCTCCTTCTCTTCTCCTCTTCCTCACCCCTTCTGCTCCCCTCTGGTGCTCACCCGTTTCTGTTCCCAGGTCTAAGGGGCTGCTGAGGGATGGGCCACCTACCGATATGGACCTTGACAAATGCAGCCTGAGAAAGGCTTCTCCTGATTCCCTCCGGCACGTTTGTTTCTCCTAATGCCCTGCTGGGTCTGGAGCTGACAGCTCCAAACAAGGCAAAACCCCCCAAAAACAACCAACCAACCAACCAACAAACCAAACAAGTCAACCATTATAAAACCCCATCCGTTTCTCCAGAAATCCCTGAAGCCAGGTGGTTTTGGAGCTTCCCCATCTCCCTGCACCCGCTGCCCAGCCAGGGTCAGATCCAGAGCTGCCTCGTGCTGCTGCCATCCCTGAGACTGTCACACTGGTTGCACCCATGGCCAGTCGGGGCTGTGTCTCTGTGCCCCCAGCAGTCAGAGCTGGCTGCCCGCAGGCTCCGCTCCCTTCCAGAAGACCCTCAGGCAGGATTATCCCCAGTGAGTCTCGGGTCTTGGCCGTCTCTCCCATGGGCAGTGTCACCAGAAGGAACCCTCCTGTCCCTGTCAGTGGAGGTCCTCAGCCAAAGCAGGTCCTTCTTGCTCCCAGAGCTGCGACCGTGGCAAGCATGTGGCATCCAGGTTGGACTGGCCCTCAGCAGCTCCTCCAAACCTCTGGAGCACCTGAACAGCAATGGTCCCCTGTCCCAGTTCAGGGACTGGAGTTAAATCATAGGATCATGGAAGGGTTTGGGTTGGAAGGGACTTTCCAAGCTCATCCAGTCCAACCCCCCTGCAGGGAGCAGGGCCATCTGCAACTAGAGCAGGTTGCTCAGAGCCCCCAACAACCTCCCCTGCAATGGGGACAGGGATGGGGCAGCCACCACCTCTCGGGGCAACCTGGGCCAGGCTCTCCCCACCCTCAGCACCAACAACTTCTCCCTTCTCTCCACTCTCAATTTCCCTCTTGCAGTTCCAACCCATCCCCCCTTGTCCTGTCCCCACAGGCCCTGCTCCAAAGTCTGTCCCCATCTTTCTGCCAGGCCCCTTGAAGCCCTGCAAGGCCCCCAGAAGGTCTGCGCGGAGCCTTCTCTTCTCCAGGCTGAACCCCCCCAGCCCTCCCAGCCTGGCCTCCCAGCAGAGGGGTTCCAGCCCTCCCAGCATTGCTGGGGCCTCCTCTGGCCCTGCTCCAACGGGTCCCTGTCCTTGTGCAGTTGTCACTGGCCCAGGAGGGACTGAGCAGGGCTGCACCCTGGGGGACATCAGGGAAAGTCTGGCACGTCCCCAAGGCAGAAGGAAGGTGACCCTGGGATGATCCTTCTCCTGGGAGAGGGGGAGCAAGGGGCAGGCAAGGAGGGAGTGGAGGTGTGTGGGGGTGGTGGTGGTTCAGCAGCTTCTCCCTTTCAGGGCCAGGCTCTTTAAATAGATCTGAAGCAGTCGGGGCGCGTTGGCTTAATTGATTGGCAAGTGCTTCAAGCCGCATATCGGAGATGCGCCGGGGAGCCAAGTGCTCTTGCCTTCCTCCATCCATCACCCCGGCGCACTCTGCTCCTCTCCTCTCCTCCAGTCCAAGCAATACCTGCTGCCCGCAGATGGGATCTGGCACTGCCAGGCCCACTCCTGGCTCTGCCACCGAGCACCCTTCCCTGCAGCAGCTCAAGCCAGCTGGAAGGGGGAAAAAAACCCCACATAACAAACCCCCCAAAAACCCAACCCAAACCACACATGGCTTCCCAGAACCCACGAGGATTTGGGGCAGAGCATCTGTGTGCGCCCAGAGATGTTGCTTGTGTTTATCCAAGGGGCACGGGGATGGGATTTTCCTCATTGTGCTTCACTTTCTGTTCTATTTTCATTCTCTTCCAGCCCTCGGAGCCAGCCAGGTGCAGGAGAGAGAATTAACACAAGGAAATAAAAGAAAAAAGGGAGGACAAGCAGGAACCACCACCTCACGCAAGTGTTTGGAGTGCAGAGACTCACCCAGAGCCACCAGCCTGGTGAGGAGCAGGAGCTGGGAACTGGGGGTTTCCCACATCCCAGCACTGGATGGTATCACCCATCGTGGTACCCAGGACCCAGCCCAGCTCTCCCAGCTCACCGCACCCATGGAGGGGCTCGCCGAGGGTTTCCAGCCTTTCTAGCAAGTACATCGGCAATTCCTCATGCATGGGAAAGCCAGAAACATGCTTAAAAACCTCCCAAAATTCAGAGCTTTAGAAAACAAACCCCAAGCTGGCCATAGACAAACCCTTTCCAAGGAACTTCAGCTCCCAAAGCAGCTCAGGAGTCTCACGCCCTCAGCACCAGCCTGGAACTCCAGCCCATGGACCGAAGCCAACACTCTGGGCTCGATGGGTTGAGCTCAAGCCCAAGTTGGTGATTCCATCTCTGCCTGTCCTGCAGGGAGCTGGGAGATGCCATTGGGCACCCAGGATGGAGGTGGCACAAGCACTTCAGCCGCTGGCGTTTGGGGTAGTCCTGATGATTGGATCTATCCCACTCGTACTGCGCTGCTTGGACGCGCCCAGCCGAGCGATTGATGGGGTTTGTGTTACATGGGGAGGAAGAAAGAAGTCAAAAAGGAATACGAGGGAAGAGAGGACGGTGCATTTGGCACTGGAGCACTCACTGATAACAGCCTGGAGCAAAACATCTTGATACCTGGTGGCTGCTGGACACCGAGATCCCTGTTGTTGCCAAATCCCCAGCTGTGAGCACTGGAGCTGCAAGAGGCATCCCTGCCAGGTGCGAGAAAGAGCCTCGTTCCCTCCACCTTGAATTCCCTTGTCCCATCTCCAGCCAGTCTCCCCCTGCCCCAGCACCGTGCACAGACCCCATCCTGCACTGAGGGCCCCGTCCCCTTCCCCTTCCCTGCTGGCCCCAGAGCATCCCCATCCCTTCCTGGCCTTGCTGGCTGGACCCCAGGTGTGGTGGGGATGGTTGGAGACCCCCACACTGGTGAGGTCCCTCGTGGGGCAGCTGCTCCTCTGGATCCAGCAGCACCGGGAGCTGGGGTGAGCCCAGGACAGCTGGGAGTGGAAGAAGAGAGAAGCAAGCACAGCTCCCACCCAAGCACCAAGGCTGCTGTGGGGGCACCCCAAAGTCCATCCCACCCCCCAGCAGCTCTGTGACCCTCCCCTGGGCTGAGCCCTCCTTCCCTCTGCTCCTCCGACAGCTGCCTCTCCCCATTGCCTTCCCCTCCCTCCCCGCTTTTAAACGATTGCAAAGCCTCTCATTTTCTAAGCCCAATTACTCCGGCACAATACCCCCGACCGCGCTCTAAGCACGGCAGCACGCTCCGTTGCCTCCCCGAGCTGCCCCGCGGTCAGTGCCGAAAGGTGACGGCGAGAGGCTGGGATCGATACGGTGCCTTCATCTCCCAGCCCCACCGTGCATCGGGGTCCATGCACCTCCAGGCTCTCCCTCTGGAGAGGAACATCCAGCAGGAGCAGGATGAGCCCTGTCCTATCCCACCAAGTTGTTGGTGAGGGAATGGGCACGGGTGGCTTTGGCTGGGATTTGGGAGCTGCTCCCTCTTGGCGCTCCTAGGGGAGGGGTGTGGGTTGGACCACAGCTCCTCACCATGTTGGGCTTGGAAGAAGCCTCCCCAACCAGCCAAGGATCTTAGGGTATAATTACTCTTCCTCTTTCTGGTATGTCTTGGAGGTCCAGAAGAGGCAACTTTGGCCAGCATCAAGTTTCAGCATTAACACACTTAGGGAATGAGGATGCAGAGCTGCAGGGCTCGGACTCACCAAGAGACCTGGTTTGCAAGAGCACTTGGCTGGCAAAGGAGATTTTTTGGCAGATCTGCCCCCTCTGTGCCATAGCTATAGGAAAAAACAGTGGTTTGGCAGCTCACGCAAATAAATCCAAGCCCAAGGCCTGGCAGACGGGCTGAGATGGACCCAGATGTTTCACCTGGACTGTTTCAGAGGGGCTGGGGCTTTCCCTGGTGAAACATCTTCTCAAGGAAGACAGGAGGTGGGAGTTGTCAGTGGCTGGTTGGAAGGAAAAGGGCTGGCTGCAGGGTTTTCCTGCTTCTGACCAATTCCGCAGGTATTCCCACCCACCTGAGAACGCCCTTTGGAACGCAAACCCTTCAGCCTCCATCCGTTTGACCCAAAGGTGCCCCTGGAGCACTGGATCTCATGGTCTCACACGTGCACCGAGCACAGCCCATCCTCAGCTCCGGAGGAGCCGATGCGCTACAGACCCTCCACAACCCAAACCCTCTGCGGGGAGCTGGTTTACAAGAAGAAGAGTGCTGGCTTCCCAAACAAGCCTCCCAGTCCACAACACATTTCCAGCCATACATAATCTAATATACGTTACCATAGCGCCAATCAATAACTCAGTAGGCCAGCTCCGAAATTATTCTCTTAAAGGGCCAGTGCACCTCTTCCTCCTGTTCCCCAGGTCCATCTGCCTCACGTTACCCAGCGCTGGGCCCAGAGGAGCCGCTTTGCCCTTGGGTCTTGTGGACCAGGCGTTGCCGGGCAGGACCTGATGCCAAGCTGGTGCTGACACCCTTCTTCACCCATCGCATCCTGGTTATGCCATGATCTTGTGTAGCTCATGATGGACACGTGGGAGCCCAACTCCAGGGCACGGCTCTGCCGTTGCCACTTGGCACCATCTTCCACCATCAACAGAGCTTTCCCCTCCTCAACACGACCGCAGCGCCCCAAGGGTGACTTCTGTATGCGAAGAAATGGTCGTGCTCTGCCCACCCCACCTGCTCACCAGGATTTTCCATAGCTCCAGTTCCTGGCAGCTGATGGTGTTTGGGCTGCAACAGGAGCACAGGATCAGGTAGCGCCCAAAGCTGCTCCGGTTCCTGCCCAGCAGCTCCCTGCACCCATCACCGTGGGCTTGGAGACAGGCCCAGGGATCTCAGCACCCTGCCAGCCCCTGCCCAAGGAGAGCTGCCCCAAAGCACCAGAACCCCCCACAACACGTTTCCAGCGCGGCTCCTGAAGCCCCATTAACAATAATTTTTCCTTCTGCTTCAACACCAAGACAGAAAAAGCTCCAAAACCTTGAGAAATGGCAATTGCTTCTCCCTGGCTTTAATCCTCCCGGCTGGAGAAAAACCTCCTAAGAGAACCTTGCACAGGGCTGCACCCACCAGCACCACCCGCACAAATCCCACCCTGCAGCAGGTGGCAGACCCAATGCTGTGCCGTCAGGGCATCATCCTCTTCCTCAGGTACCCATGGGCCCAGCTGGAGCAGGTTTGCAGAACCTTCTGGTTCTCCCCTGAGCCCAGCTCACCCACTTTACCCCCAGTATAAAAGCAAAACATAAGCAGCAGGACCTGGAGACATTTTCTCTGGCAGTCCCGGTGCTTCCCCCAGCTCCTCACTGCACAACCTGAGCAAAATGAGCCAGACAATCCCTACCTGAGCCTGCCTTGGTAAGAACTCTTCCATTCCCAAAGTGTGTTGACACTGAAACCTAATGATGCCAGCCAAGGTTGCCTCCTCTACATCTCAATCCCAGCAAAGACATCCTGGAAAGAAGAAGAGTAATTATGCCCTGAAGACCCTAATGAGCCTCAACAAGTGGCATGGGCTGCAAATGGTCTCACCTTGAGTGGAGTTTGGGAGATTTCTACATTGTCCACGTGCTCGGCAGGTGGTTCTGATTAACTGGCATTACCAGTATGAGGAGTCACCCCCCTGCACCCAGGGCAGAGCGACAAACAGCCGTGACCCCTAAGAGTGCAATGCTGCAGCTTGTGGGTGCTCCGTGTGGCTCCTGGCCCCTTGGCACTGCAGGAAGCACTTTCGGGGGAGATTTTCGAGGCTTTGGGGTTTTACGAGCTCACCACTGAATACTCTGCGAAAGCAAATACATTGCAAACCTCCACGCTTGCCCCAGGCTAGTTGTGGGCAGGGTCCTGGTCACACTCGGCTTCTCTGGATATGGGGAGTCCTTCTGAAAGAAAAAGCTGGGGTTGTTTTCCCTCCTTTTATTTTGAGGTCCCTTCCAACCTGCTGTTCTGTGATTGTATGATTTTCCACACATACCACCAAAGGTTTTAATGAAAATCCTGATCAAACAGCTTCTCCCTGAGAGCTTTTTGTTTGCCACAAGAAAATACCATTTTTGCAAACCCCAGATGCCCAGCTTGGGGGAAGGCGGCTCCAGAGGCCCTTGCAGAACTGGGCACCCTGGGCACGGTGCTGGCAGAGCCCAGGGCTCGGCTGCACAGGGCTGACTCAGGACACAGGGGATCCCAAATCTCTCATTGGGGGGAAGCTCTAAAGCCACAAAGCCCCACTGGCGTCCCCCAGCCCCCGGGCAGGATCGGAGCAGGGGTCCCCGGGGACCCCTCGCGGCATCGCCAGCTGCCTTCAAGCAGCCCCCGAAGGGCAGCGCGGCCTCGGCAGCGCTGTCAGCCAGCCTCTACGTCTTCCATTAATTCA
The DNA here is from genome assembly GCA_013389965.1 of Todus mexicanus. Taxonomy (NCBI): domain Eukaryota; kingdom Metazoa; phylum Chordata; class Aves; order Coraciiformes; family Todidae; genus Todus; species Todus mexicanus. The sequence goes on from WEIS01043944.1 coordinate 11,232, forward strand.
CTTCACACTGTCCATATTGATCGGCTCTGCTCTCTCCCCAGCTCCCCCCTCCCTCGCACGCCCTCCCCCCCGCCGGCTGCTGCACCGCTGGGCAGCCCGGCCTGCATGCTGCATGATCCATACAAACTCACTTACTCAGGGAAATCAATGGGCTCGAAAGAGCACACGCAGCAAGGCGAGGAGTCTGTCTGGGGATCGACCGCACAACAAGGAGACACAGAGAGCAGCAGCCTGCACCCCGCCTGCGCCCGGCGCCCCGCGGGGCACCCAGGGACCCCCCTCTGCCACCCCACCGCCGGGCGCCGGTTCCCGCGTGGGATGGGGTGATGGTGCTTAGGAGCAGGGTGTGAGGGGGATTGAGCTGGCCTGGGGGTGATGCCTCATTTTCCGAGGTGGGAGGTGGCATTTCACCCAGGGTAGGGGCAGGGGGCCTGGCAGGGGAGGGTGCCCACCAGGAAAGCTGCCTCCTCCTCCCATATTGAAGAAAAAGCACATACCCCTTTTCCACCCCACCAGCACAGGCTCCTGAACCCTCCCTCTGGTTCTTTTTGGCTTCACACATCACGCTGCCTCTGTGCCTCAGTTTCCCCATGTTTAATTAGGATGCTGCCTCCCTTCCAGGTGGTTTCAGGGTGAGAGGATGTGCCCTGCTCTGCCAGGCTGCCCCAGTTTGTGGCCAGGTCTGTTCTAAGTGGTACTGGGCTGAGGAGAGAGCTAAAATTGAGGATTTCTTGTCCCCTTTCAGGGCACCACCGGGTCTCTTTGCCCAGGGAAATAGTTGCCACTGCACAAGCCGCATACTGGGGTGATTAATAAATCCTGCCAGAAGAGCTGCTGCTGTGCTGAGTTCGCCCATCAAGGAAGGAAATCTTTATTTATATATATTCTATAAACTAATTTTTGCATCATTGCAATAAATCCATCTTCCAGCCGTCAGCTACAATCTGCCTCCGTCGCTGTTCACGTGTGGCTCCAGGCGGGATGCTGGGGGTGGGGAGCAGGAGCATCCCAGAGCTACTGGTCCCAGGAGGTCCCCCCTTACGGTCCCCAGTTGGGACTGGAGCCAAAATGGGAACCTGGGGCAATGTTAAGCGGGGAAAAAGCAACTGCTGGCCCCCAGCTCCCACCCTGCGGGTCCCTCAGCAGAGATCTGGAGGGGTCCCCAGGAGCAGCGAGGGATTGGGGCGTCACCGCACCTCAGACATGGGACTCCCGGTGGGCTCAGCCCCTGGGGAGCTCTGGGAGGAACTGGGAAGGGTCGGAGCCGGTGCTGTCAGCCCAGGAGCGGTAAATGCCGGCAATGCCCCTTGCTGCGGGGCGGCAGAGGCGGGGGGAGCCCTTTCCCAGCAGCTCCCCCCTCTCGGAGCCGAGTGTGGTTGTGCGCTGGAGACACCGAGTCTGTCCTGGGCAGGCTCCAGCCCCAGCCCCGAGCAGGGGGGAGCTCAGGGGGGCACGGGGGGCAGCCCAGAGCTCCAGGAATGGCCACGGTCCCTTCCCCAAAGCCCCCTTCCCCCCAGCCCCCCCCCAGGCTCTGGGCTGTCCCTTGAGGGGTTCGGTTTGGGGGTCAGGAGGTGGCAATGGAAGGTCTGGCTGCCCTGAGCTGGCACCTGGCGGCTTTTTGGGCTGAGACCTCAGCCGAGAGGCGGCTGCACCCCGGGGGTGGCTGAACCCCCAGATCACAGAGCATCTCAACATGGAAGAAGTTGGGGTCCCACCCGGTTGGGCTCCCAGGCGGCCTCCAGGGATGCCCCCACCTGCCCTGCCAGGCTGGGCTGCTCCCGAGGAGCAGGGCCTCATTTGGGGGGAAGATTTCGGTGCCCCGTGAGCAGCCCCAGCCTGGGAGGGGGCTCTGCTGCCCAGACTCAGCCCCGCCGGGAGCCAGGCCCAGCCGGCAGCGAGCGATGGAGGCCAAGCCGGGCAGGGCAGCAGGGACATGAGGCTGCCAGGCCTCAGCCAGGCCGGGACGCCCACAGCCGCTGCTCCCAGCCCAGCCTGGGGATGGCAGGAGAGTGAGGAAGGCTCGGAGGGGGTGAGGAAGGCTCAGAGGGTGTCAGGAAGGCTCGGAGGTGGTGGAGTCACCATCCCTGGAGGCGTTTAAGGCCAGCCTGGATGCCACACTTAGTGGCAGGGTTTAGCTGAGTGGTGGTGGTAGGTCATAGGCTGGACTCGATGAGCTCAGAGGGCTTTTCCAGCCTTAATTATTCTGTAATTCTATGATTCTAAGGAAGGCTCGGAGCAGGTGGAGGAAGGCAGGCTGCCCTCACCTTGCCTATTCAGCAACCCCTGAGCGCTCCCCGGGGTGGTTTCCCCGTTGCTGGGGGGGGGACTCAAGGCTGCCTGCCCCTCTCCCCCGTGGGATGGAGCAGGAGGAGGCTGGGGGGATGCAGTGGAGCCCACCCCCCAGCACCCCCCGCAGCCCCTGCCCCTTCCTGCAGCCCCCGCTGACTCTCCCGGTGCGATGTGGTAACGCTGCTGTGAGTGGGATTGGCCATGAGTGGGGAAGGAGTGTGGGAACCACCAGCCCCCAGGCTCCAGGTACTGCCCCTGGGCACCCAGACCCCCACCCTGCCCGGGGACACCCACCCAGGCACGTCCCTGCCCGGCCCCAAGGCCCCCAGAGCCCCAAGGTCCCTGTAGGGACCCATCTCAGGGGTCTCCTAAGAGGGCACAGACTGGGAGGGACTGGGGGGAACTGGGACAGGACTGAGACAGGTTTTGGAAACAAAATTCTTTGAGTGGCTTTTATACCATTTCCCCCCGCTTTGTCCCCTTCCCCCCCAGCCCTGGCACTCGTGCCGGGGCCCTGTGCATAGCAATGAGATTGATTGACCCCGCTGACCTCGGCCAGGGCCAGGGCTCCCTCCAGGGCGCCCAGGTCACCGGCTGCTGACCAGCACCGGTTGCCACGGTGACACCAGCGGTCCCCAGGGATGGGTGGGGGGCTCCGGGATGCAGGGGGGGTACCAGGGCAGGTCAGCGAGTCAAGGCTGGTGCATTAGTGGGATGCCACTGGCTTAGGAAGGGTGAGCTTTAAACTCCTGGCCCGGGTAGGACCCCAAGGGGCAGGTCCCTTCCAAGGGGAGCAGGAGTGGGGGGAGTCAGAGGTCACGGGTGAGGGTCTGTGTGCTGTTTCCTGGGGAAACTGAGGCACAGAGGGATGTCCAGGGGATGCAGCAGGAACCCAGGAGTGCTGGGCCCGGATGGGAGTGGGAAAAAGGGGGTGAGGGGCAAAAGAGGTGGGGGCGTGAAGAGAGAAGAGGCGCAGGATGGATGTTGGAGGTTTGGGTGAGGGGTGCAGGATGAAGGGGCGCAGGGCAGCGTGCAGGATGAAGAGTGAAGGGGTGCAGGGCAGGGTGTAGGGGGGAAGATGGAAAGGTGCAGGGCAGGGTGCAGCAGTGCAGGGCAGGGTGCAGGGTGAAAGGTGGAGGGGTGCAGGGGGTGGATGGAGTGGATG
>WEIS01043944.1:14726-26017 GCA_013389965.1 Todus mexicanus
CGGCCCCGCAGCGCCGCCAGCGGCCGCCAGGGGACGCCAAGAGCCCGCCCGGGCCGCGCTGCAGCGGCACCGACCCCGGCCCCGGCCACAGGCCCGACCCTGGCCCCGGCCCTGGCCCTGTCCCTCTCCCCAGACTGTCCCTGGCCCTGTCCTCAACACCGACCTCGGCTCTGTACCTGTCCCTGTCTCCAGCCCTGACCCTCTCTCTGTCCCTGTTCCCAGCCCTGCTCTTCTCCCTGGCCCAAGCCCCAACCCTCTCTCTGTCCCCAGCCCTGGCCCCTGCCCTGATGCTGGCCCTGGCCCCAGCTCCATCCCTGCCTCTGTCCTTGTCCTGAGTCCCAGCCCTGGCCCCAGCCCTGTCCTTACCCCCAGCCCTGTTTCCAGTGCTGACTTTGTCCCTGCCCCTGTCCCCAGCCCTGTCCCCCTGCCCTGCCCTGCCCTGCCCTGCCCTGCCTGCTGCCTGGTGCTGTGCTGACACTCAGCACCCCATAGGCCTGTGACACCCCCAGGCTCTCCCTGCGCCCTTGGTGGCACCCGGCAGGCTGGGTCACCCCGGGCAGCCCCAGGCTGGAGGCAGCTGGGCCAGCCTGCTGCCAGAGACACGCAGCCACACCGCGGCCTTTGGCCAGGGACGGAAGCCCTCTCAGTTCTGCTTCTGCCCTTCTGACGTGGGGTGAGACGTGGAAGGGGAGCAGAGACCAACTCCAGCCCCACGTGCTGGGATTGCATCTGGGGACCAGGCAGTGGGTCCTGGCTGGGGTTCATCTGGGTCCTGGTAGCCAGGATGGGAAGCCCCAAACATCACCACAGGCCAGTGACACACAGGGTAGGGGCTCTGCCACCCAGGGAAGGTGGACCAGGGGCAAACCACCGCCAAGCTGGGCAGGAATCAGGCAGTGCCCAGCCCTGCCTGTTCCCCCAGGGCTGCTCTACTCCACTGCCTGCAGGGCCCATTGAGAGGCAAGAGAGGGCTCAGCCATCCCCCATCCCCTGGATCCTTCCTCTTCCCATCAGTTATTTTGGGAAGTGGCAACTTCATGCCCAGCCCGGTGCCCTCCTGCCCTGTCCCGGGTGCCAGCAGGAGCAGAGATGCTCAAGCACTTGTGGGGATGCTCAGGGCTGGTGAGCAACCGAGCCCGGAGGGGAGCTGGGGAAGCCAAGTCCCTTTGCTCCTCCCCAGCCTGTTGCAGTTGGAGTCGTGGAGTGGAAGTAACACGTGGTGACACGGCTGCCCAGAGAGCCGCCACCAGAACAATAGTGGGGAGCGCGGAGGACGCAGGCGGCCACGCTGCCCCCAACGCTCACCAAGAAGCCGGGCACATCCCCAGGACACCCCTCGAGGGCACCCGGCCTGGGGCATCCCACGCGAGGGACATCCCGCGGCGCTGGGTGGCCAGAGCGGCTGCTGAGGGCACCGTGCTCATGAGGAAGGGCTGACATTTCTGAGGCGGCACTGGGGTGGTGCTGGGCCGTCGCGCTGGGGTCGTGACCAAGGAGGCGCTCGCTGAGCCCGCGGCTGTGCTGCCTCCGGCCCTGACGGGGAGAAAGGGAGAGGAAGAGAAAATGGCAGGCGAGACATCAGAGGAGCGGGGTCGCTTTGCCTTTAAAATAATGCAGCAAAATTAGCAGCTCTGCAGTCATTAATATGCAAAAATGCAAATCAGGAGGTAATTAAGCTGCAGTCCTCCGGAGGATATTTCCATCATAATGAATTCTATTGTCAGGGAAAGAGCAGCCAGGCGGATTTATGTTGCTTACATGAATATAAAATATGAGTATCAAAGCGTTGTCCTTGCTGCCTGCTGCAGTCCCCTGGCCCAGACAGAGGAGGGCACAGGGCACAGCATCCCCAGTCCCTTGCGCTGGCCTGGCTGGTGCCACTGCCTCCACTGGGCCTGCAACGGGGGGAAACAGCCTCTCCCTTCCCCCTCCCTCTGCGCCGCATTCCCCGCAAACCCCCCAACCAACCGGCAGCGCATCAGTGCCGACCCCCGCGGTGTCTGGCAGCACTGAGACTTGTGCCAGAGCTGTGCCCGCTCTCATCTCCCCATGGCCCGCAGAGGGACTGGGCACACCCAAGCCAAGGGGCGGCTTCCCATGGGTGGGGGTCTCCCAGTGTCACCTTGGACCGCAGGGACCTGGTGTCTGAATCCATCTGGATCCCCCGGTCCCAACCCCGGGAGAGCTGGGTGCTGAATTCTCGCTCAGTGGACTTTGTCCATCTCTCCTCACCCAGTAAGTGCACTGGAGGCCAGGACCCAGCCAAGACTGGCACTGGGGATGCACAGGGACCCTCAGACACCAGGACCCCAAACTGGGGGGATGACACGTGGGGACCCCCAGGGTTGGGGGTGTTGGGGGCAGCCAGATGCTGAGCCATGCCCCAGCCAAAGGGCTGCCCATCCTTGAGCACAGGATCAGTCGCTGTTTGCCAGGTCAAACCCCATCACCGAGCTGCCCGCAGGTGCCACGTCCCCCTGGCAGCCCCCACTGCAGCCCCCGAACCTGGAGGGCGAGAGCCAGGGCTCAGCCTTCCCCTTTCATTCCCGCCAGCGGCGTCCGCCACGGAAAACAAACCGAAACCCACCCAAAATGAAATAGTTGGCCGGGTGCCACCCTGCAGCTGCCGTCTCCCCGCTCAGCCTGGCATTTTTCAAATGTCAAGGCGAAAGGCTGCGGGGCCGCCAGGCAGCCCCCGGCTCGGGGGGCTCGCCGCTGGGCTGGGGAGGGGGTTGGGGACAAGGAGGGGGATGAGAAGGGGTGAGGAAGAGGGGGAAGGGACCCCCGCAAGCCCAGCAGCTGTCATTGTCATCCTGGAGGTGGAGGTGGGAGGTTGGGGGAGGTGGAGGGAGCTGGGTTAGACGGGAGGGAAGCGGCTCCATCTTAGAGTTGTGGCTGTGGTCGAGGCGAGAGAAGATTTAAAAAAAATAAAAAGAAAACAAAACAAGGCAGTAAAGGAGACGGGCAAACAGGAGCAGCTGCTCCTCAGAGATGCAAGGCTTTCTTCTTTCTTTCAAAGCCACAAAAGTTCTAGCTCACAGGCTCGGGAGCCCCCTCCCACGGCCCCCTCTGGCCTGCGCTGTGGTGACAAGGGTGGCCAGGCAGCTGGTGGCCAGAGATTGATGCCACGGTTGCCATCTGAGGGCCCAGGGAGCAGGAGCTGAGCTTGTCCCCATCCCAGGGCATCCTCTTGGCTCACCTGGAGGGAAGGGTCCTCCCTGCTCAGGGCACTGTGGGGTTCAGGGCTGGCTGGGGATATGGGAGGGCTGGAAAGGGACCTACCATCCCCACCAGGACCATCCTCATCCTCACCGCGGCCGAGGGCTGGGTGCCCCTGCCTATACCCAGGGTGGCAAGCGGGCGCCTTGCAGCCGGGCTGAGCCAGCAGACACCACCCAGCAAACCCCTGCAGCCCCCACTCACCGTGGCTCCCCAACCCCCCGTCAGCCCCACCGCCAGCCCCACCGCACACCTGCGAAGCCGGAAACCTTCATCTCCCCGGTGGAGCCCAGAGCCGGGGCGCAGGGGGGCCAGGGAGGGGGCGCAGGCAGAGGATTGTCTCCATGTCCCCCTCTCCGTGCTCACCCTCTCAGTGTTGGGCAGCGGGGAAATCGCTGCCCCAAAGCCCCGGCCCTGGGAGGTGGTGCCTGGTGGGTGCTGAGGGTGCTCTGGGGGTGCCTGCCCAGCTGGGTGACACCTCCACCAAGCAGCACCAGGGTTGTGGCACCACCGTGGGCACTCTCATACCTGAGCCCCGTTAGGCCAGCAGGGCCCTGGGGAGCGCAGAGAGCTTTGGGAGCCACACACAACTCCCTCTTTGCTGTGTCTCAGCCCCATGTGTGTGGCTGCAACATAATGTGGTCGAGGGTCCCGGGTTTCCCAGCTTTCAGGGGGCTCAGGGGTGGTTCAGAGGGTTACGTGGATGATGGACCCACATAAAAGGGGTTGTTGGTGGTGGTGGCCAGCAAGATGAAATCAAACCAGCTCTTGAGGAGCCTGGAAACAGAGCAGGCTGAGGGCAGAGTAGCAGAGTGACCCCTCCAGCCCTGAGCACAGAGCCTGTCCCCAGTGAGGGGGTCACAGGGACCCCGACCATCGCCCCAAAGCTACCAAACCCATCTCACAGTGGACAGCAGGTGTCAAGGGGCCGGGTGCTGTGCTGACCTCAAGAGAAGGGGAGACCCTTCTGCCACCACCCCAGGAAGGACCCCTGAGGGCATCAAGGTGCTGTCCTGAGTCATCTTCACCACAGGATCCCAACATGGCTCTGGGAAAGGGTCGTGTCCCCACTCCCTCGGGAGCTCACAGCGCACTGAGGCCATTCCCTGCTCCGGGGGGAACGTGAGAACCACACGGCCCCCGGCCAGGCTGGGAGGCTGCGGAAGAGAACGGTTGGGAGAGGAGCACCCATGTTTACATACAGTGACAGGCAAATCCCCCCCTTGCTTCGGCATCCCAGCCGCCCTCCCCCTCGGTAGCAGCTCCTCTTGAGGTTTGAGGTGACATCCTGCCTTCTGCATCTTGCTGTCACCCCGGCCCAGGGGGCCCCTGGAGCAGGTAGGGAAACCGCAGAGGCAGCTGAGGCAGGGCTGGGGGGGCACATCCCCCTGTCCAGCTCTGATTGCACCCAAAAAATGCCAACTATCTCCACCAAAGCCCAGTGACCCCCCCCATTCTCCTGGCACGGCTTGTGGGGGACATATCGCAGGGCAAGGAGCTCACAGGTTCCTTTCCTGAGCAGCCCACCCCTGTCTCCTTCCCCTATTCGTGGGAAAAAATCTGCCAATATTTGGCTTTAGAAGCTGCCAGGAGAGGAAAACAGGGAGCTGTAAATGAGGGACATCCTGCCTGCTGAGCAGCAGGTTGGAGAGGGTGAAACCTTTTGCGTTGGTGCTTTATCTTGGGAGTGAGGCAGGATTAGAGAGAATCACCGAGCTCTGCCCCACAGCCCATCACCCAGCCTCAAGCTCCCTGCCTTCCCAAACTACAGCACCCGCGGGCCCTGGACATCTCCGGACCCAGAGTGCAGCTGGTTTTAGCTTCAGCTCCCATGAAAAGGGAGACAAGGACGATACTGTTTGATTGGAGTTGTTCAGCCTGGAGAAGAGAAGGCTCCAGGGAGACTTTTCAGTACTTAAAGGGAGCCTGTCAGAAAGATGAGGACAGACTTTGGAGCAGGGCCTGTGGGGACAGGACAAGGAGGGATGGGGTGAAACTAAAAGAGGGAGATTTAGACCAGAGAGAAGGGAGAAATTGTTGGTGCTGAGGGTGGGGAGAGCCTGGCCCAGGTTGCCCCGAGAGGTGGTGGCTGCCCCATCCCTGTCCCCATTGCAGGGGAGGTTGTTGGGGGCTCTGAGCAACCTGCTCTAGTTGCAGATGGCCCTGCTCCCTGCAGGGGGGTTGGATGAGATGAGCTTGAAAGGTCCCTCCAACCCAAACCATTCTATGACACCACACCTGGCATCTCCACCTCCCCTTCCTGGGATGCTGGGGGATGGAGGAGGGATGCAGGGTTGGGAGCATTCCCCGTTCCCCTGAATTAACCCAGGGCAAAGCTGCAGCACCAGCTCCGAGCGCTACATGGGGAGCAGCTGGTCCCCCCCGCGCGATGCTGAGCACCCGGGTGCTGTGCCTGCACCATGCGGGTGCCCTGAGCTGGCAGGAGCAGGGGAAGCCGAGGCACTTGGCACTTGTTTAGCTGCTCGAACAGCTCGATGCCGAGATAAGATAAGACGTCTGACGGCTGCCAAGTTAAACTGAGGTCACTGCAAACCCAGGCGGGTGAACGTGCCCCCACAGCCCCAGGTTACACACACACACACACAGCCAGATGTATATTTTCATTTCGGGCTGATTCGTGTCCTCCCACCCGTCTCTCCTGCCCCAATTGATGCAAAGGCACCTTTTCCCACAGCACCAGGCGTTGAGCAGCGCTGGCAGCAGGGCTCTGTGTTTTCAAGCTGCTTTCTGCCCAGTTATGCTCCAAATCTGAGCAAATCCAGCAGTGACAGAGGGGCAGCTTCTTGGGCAGAACGGTTTGTTTTCTATTTCACAGTTCGAGCAAGGTGTTGAGGGCTTCCCCTCCCGGCGTGAACATGGGGCTCAGCTGCCAGGGCATCATCCTGCCAACTCCCAGCCCCTCTTGCTGCCCCGGTTCCTCCATGCTCAGCCCCATGGACCTGCTGGTAGCACCCCTGGCACCTCCTGGCACCCTTCTCGAATGCCACCAGTCACCAAAAGCTTTGAGAGCAGCTTCCAAAGTCAGGCTGCCCAGGAACTGCAGAGCCAGGGCTTGGCCACACGTAGGGAGGCACCAGAGTCACCTCTCTGCCCTTTCCTCTCCTTCTCCAAATGTGAGGATATTTTATACCTGATTTTAAGCAAAACTATCCTGAAACTCCCTGACTCCCCAGCCTGGAGCTTTCCAGAGACCTCGAAAGAGAAAGCCCCCGTGTCCCAAAACTGGGTTGGAGGAGATCCAGGAGCCCAGGCCATGGGCTGCCTGTGGGAACAAAAAGCATATTGAGGGTTTAATAAGGGTAAAAAGCCCCTTCAGCAGCCCAAGGTCTCCTCTCCCCACCTCCCCTGGAGGGTGCTCCCCGCAGCCCCTCGGATGTGGGTTTGCAGGGAGCTGGGTGGGGAGGTGCTGCAGGAGGTGGGGGCGATGCGGGGGGAGGCAGCGCAGCCGGATTCGACTGGGAGACGCCTGACAGATGGGTCTGCCCTAGATTTCACGACTGGCTGCCGTTAATCTGGCTTCCTGCGCCCTCCCCACCCCCCCAAGCCCCAGCCCACCTCCCCACAGCTCAGGGCTGCTCCCGGGCTCCCCGCTGCTGGGCTGGGGGGTGCCAGGGCCCTGTGGGGACACAGGGTGGGGGCCACGGTACAACAAGGGTCACTGGGAGCCCACCAGCTCACGAGCAGAGTCACAGCACCCTGCTCCATCCTAAATGCTCCCTGCCACTCGGGTATAGCCCAAACCTCAGCTCTGGGGTGCCCACATCCCCTCACGCCGTACCCCCCTCTGCTAGCAAACCTCTCTGCAGCCTCCTGGCCATGGCCAGGGAGTGATGGGTTTTGCTGCCATGTCCTTTCAGATGCCAAGGGCTGAGCATCTCTTCAGTCCCCTCCTCCAGTGTCCTTTAACCCACCTTTGGATTTCATCCCATCTCCCCTCTGTGCTCCCCTGCTCCCCAAAGACCCCGGAAAGCTGCGGCTTCGGGGAGGGGGAGCCCCCTGCCAAACGTGCCGGAGGGACCCAACAGCTCCAGCTGCACAACAGGCACCCAGGGGAGTTTGGGCTGCTCCCCGCGTGGGGACATCACCCAGTGTCACTCACCCAGCAGCAGCCTCTGCCCTGCCGTACTGGATGGGGCAGGGCACAGCACCGGGAAGGATGCTCTGCTCCCCTTGGTTACCCTTTGCCACGTCCCCAGCCCATCGAAGCGCAGCCCCCCTCCCAGAACCCCCAGCAGCAGCTCAGCCCTCCCAGGAGTTTCGGCTTCTCCTTCCTCTCAGCCAAAGTGACGTGAGCTCCCGGGGTTGCCGGTATCTAATTATATCACCGTGTCGGTGCGGTTGGCTCCCCCACCCACGCGCTGTGTCGGGCCAGGGAAGAGAAAGAGAAGCGGTGCCACAGGCCAGGCGGGGTGGGAGGACACGCCGGAGATGCACCTCCAGCCATGCCAAGGATGGGCAAGAGTTGGCAGAGCTCCGGCGTCTCCATGCCCAGCTCTTCCCAGCAGAGAGGGGTGGATTTGGGGTGTTGTCTGGCTCCAACCCCCACCACCCCTTGGGATAAGGTGCTCTAAACTCTGTGTCCTTCCAGGAGAAGAACGTCCAGGTCTCAGTTCCTTGCTGAGGAGCTGACCTAGAAATTGAGGTCACTCAGGGCCAGTTGCTCCAGGGCATCAGGTCAGTGTTTAGGTGCCTGCTCATGGTCAGGTCGGTCTTTGTTATTGTGCCCAAGTTTTGCAGGAGTTTTCAGCATCTTCCACCCGTGCCAGAGCCACCTGCAGTGGGACGAGGCCACGGTGCAGACACAGAGGTCAAGGATTGGGGCAGCACAGAGAGGACAGAACCAAACTGGATCTTCTCCATGTTGGTGGGGCTGGATCTGGCAGTGAGGAGGCAGCCAGGGGTGGGCAGGCGGTGCCCAAATCACCCCCTGGGCTGAGACTCCGCAAACCCTCAGTGTGCTGGAGAGGAGGTTTGAGCCCTCTCCTGCTGCAGTGGGAGGTGTTACCAGGATCTGCCCAATCTCTGCCACGTCTCACAGCACGAGAAGGAGCCTGGAGCAGGGACCCACCTCACCAGGGCGGTTTCTACTAGTCCTCAAATTATGCTGAAACTTAACATGATATCACGAAACCTGCCAAGAGCAGAAATCTGGGTAGGGAAGGGAAATCCCCTGGCCAGTCCCAAAGAGCCACTGCCCATGTCCTCTCTGTCCCCTGCAGCAGAGGCACAGAGGCCACCGTGGTTCTTGGCATCCTGGTGCTTGGAGCTGCTCTGCTTTGAGGCATGTTTGCAGATTGAAACTTTCTGAGCCTTACCCACCTCGAGGACATATTTATCGAGCTGTTTAGCTTGAAGAGGCTGGAATGGTGCCCCGTTAGGGACACATTTTCATCCCAGAGGCATTCAAACCCTCAGCCCAGCCAGGCAAACCACTGCCATCTCTTCCTGTCCCTTCCCCAAGGGGACCTATGAGGGTGGGTGGAGGGGACTTTTCCAGACGGGTGCTGCCACCTTCCTTGTCCATGGGGAATATTTACCCTCAGGTTTGACAACTGCACTCGGATCCTGCTGGTTTCACCTGTAACAGGTGCTGGACACCCTGTTTCTCATCCCAGACAGCAGCTGTGGGTGAAGCTCCCATCCTCATCCCCTGCTCTGCTCCCAACTCCCATGACAGAGATTTCCTTTCCTCCGTCTCTCTCTTCCTTTCCTCCTCGCTCCTTCCCTCCTCTCCCTCCCCCTGTTCCCATCCCCCTTCCCCGGAGCCTCCTGCCTGTTCTCGGGCTGCCTGCACAGCTGGGGACCAGGTTCCCTTCAGCCTCTTCCCAACAGGATCTCCCACCCAACCCCAGTAACCTTCTCCCACCCACGAGCTGTCTCAGCCAGCAGCAACCTTCACCCTTGTATCTGACGGGGGGAAGATGGTCCTCACCAGCCCCCTGGGTCACCTCAACAAGGGCACCCCAGGTGATTTCGCCCCCCTCCTGGCCCTGGAGGAGGTGCTAAGATGGTCTGTGGCTGCGGGGGTGCCTTTGTTTTCCATTCAGAGGAGATTCCCCGGCCTCCACCCCGGCGAAGGCGTTCAGAGGGTTTCCTGTTCGTAGGCGGATGCTATCCTGGGCCGCGGGCTGCAGCAGTGAGGGGTGGGGGGGATCCCACCTGGGGCTGGGGACACCGCGTTGCCTCCTCTGGCACCCCCGAGGCCTCTTATGACCACGCTTCAGTTTCGGTTGATTTTAAGGCAGCTTTTCTGAGTCCCAGGATTGCACCCCCTGGGCACACAAGAGCATCCCCAGGCTCTGCCATGTCATGGGGCCTGTACCCAGGGGGATGAAGAGCACCCAGGGTGGGTGCCCAGGGTGGGATTTCTCACAACTGAGTCATCTAAACATTACAATTCAAAGACCACTTTCTCCTGAGCCCCAGGAGAGCCCCCAGGGCTGGGGTGCACTGCATCAGGGCACAACCTCTCATTTCTCCAGGGTCCCATCAGCACCCAGGAACCTCTGGAGGACGGGCTGGAAAATGTTATTCAGGGTGTCATTAGCGAGAGAAGCGAGAGGTGGCCGGAGCATCTGGTGTCCCTGATGCACTGGGGCAGCCTCGTGATGGAGCATTTTTGCATTTTTCAAAATTTGCACAGAGCCGGGAGGTTTGCACACACAAGAATTCCCCGCTGAGTGTTCCAACAAGCTGCCCCGATGCTTTTCAATGTGCGGTTGAGAAGTTTCCATCCCAGCTCTGCCCGTACTGGGAGGTGAGTGGAGGTGGGTGGAGGTGGGTACCACAATCGTGATCAGGGCAGGATCTGGCCAGCCCCAGCAGCACCCAGCTCCCCAGCGGGTCCTGAGCAAGGCCTGGGCCATGTCCTGTTCACTCCAGTGCCTCCCCCCAGCATCGCTGCCTCACACCATCAGAGAATGATCGGACTGGAAGGTTCCTCTGGAGCTGCTCTGGTGCCACCCCCCTGCTCCAGCAGGGTCACCCCGAGCAGGGGGCCCAGCATCGCAGTGTCCAGGCGCGCTTGGAATCTCTGCACACAAGGAGACTCCACAACCTCTCTGGGCAGCCTGGGCCAGGCTCCAACACCCTCCCCACAAACAAGTTGCTCCTCCTGCTCAGCTGCAACCTCCTGGCTTCCAGTTGGTGCCCGCTGCCCCTTGGCCTGGCGCTGGGCACCCCTGAGCAGAGTCTGGCCCCAGCCTCTTGCCCCCCGGGGGCTCTGGGTGCTGGAGCAGGAGGATTGGACCAAATGATTTCCAGAGGGCCCTGCCAACTCCCACCGTGATGAGATTCTGCGAGTCTGTGAAGGCAGGGAGGACAATCACCCTCTCGGCATCACTTCTGTCCCCACAGCTGGAAGAAAAGGAGCAAAATAAGTCAGAGAAGGGAACCCATCGCTGCCACCAACATGCCCCATGGTGGTGCTGAGGGCTGGTCCCTACAGGCAACCCTAGAAGGCAGGGATGAACTTGGAGCTACTGTGCAACTCCAAACTGTCCAGCAGGAGATGTTGACCATCATAACTCAGCTCATAGGAGTCTCACACTGGCACACGCTGTGGGGACGGTCACCAAGAACCAACCGAACCCAAAGGCAGGACAGCGAGTGAAGCTCACGATGCTTTGAGGGAGCTGCTGGTGGCAGGAGCTCATCCCTTGGCAGAGGAAGCTCCGTGCACAGGGATGAGCAGCACCCACGTGGGGTGGCCAGAGCCAGAGGGGGCCAGGAAGGAGGGGCCACCCTTGGAGGAGACGGGGACACTGTGGCCAAGGGGTTCATAAACGCTGGCTGAGCTGCTTGGAGAGCACGAGCCAAGCTCAAAGCCAAGAGTCCATCCCTGTGGCAGCCGCGCTGGGGACAAAGTCACTGTAATGTGAGAAATGGGCAGGTTTGAGAAAGCAAAATAGAATTTGGAGGCCTTTTTTTTTTCTTTTTTCCCCTCTCTCGCTGTTGTTGTTGATGTCCATAAATAATAATTAAATCCCCGTTTCCAGCCGAGGCCACTTGTTTTAAATTTCCTGGCTAAAGTGATGTAACAGCTGTGCGTG
>WEIS01043957.1:279-14795 GCA_013389965.1 Todus mexicanus
AGTGAGAGGGCAAAATCCCTACACAGCCACTGCTGGCCACTGACGGAGGCTGAGTGCTGAGGTAGATGTAATCTTGAGATGATGCAACACAGAGATTTTTGTCATATCATCAATACAAAAATTACATAACAAGATACACGATGCAAAAAGATGTAACATTTCTCCTTCAAGCAGCAATCGTGGTGGTAAGCCACACATTAAAATGCCCTATCTGCAGATGCATTGCACTTCTGAATTCCTAAACGGACCAGGAAATCATCTATAGAGTTTCACAGAAGCAAAGGCAATCTGAGAAAGTAGTAACCCATTTGAATAACTGTAGCCACGAGTTTTGGAAGAAGATATGCCTGCTTACATCATCTGTTGAATACACATCTGCCACCAGGGTACAAATAATAATAATAATTTAAAAAAGCCTAGTCTCTCACAATGAGCTTCATCAAACATTGTATTTGTGCTCCTAAATTTTGAACTTGTGATACATATAGAACTTCGGCAAGCAGTAGCCATAATACGCAAATAGATTAATTAACCATTGACTAACTTCTTTCAAGCATTAAGATAAATCTGAAGGAATTGCAGAGTACTTCACAGCATATTTAAACATGAAGTCTAAGACTCCTTCAGAAGAATGTAATATGAAAGTAACAATTAGAATCTACTGAGAAAAATATCTTCTAATATCTTCTGTTTGCTTATTTCTTTAACTTCTATTTAAAAAAACTCTTCCCCCAATTTTCTAAAATGTGTTATCAAAAATCTCCACAGTGTATTATACAATTGCATTACAAATTAAGTTGCTCACTCTTCTATTAAAAGTATTTATTCAGCCAGCTGATCATATTTTTTCCTCCTTCCTCAATATGAGGCTTATCTTGAGGATTGATATCTTTGATTCTGCCATGTACAAAACCATGAGTTTGTCCAGGATCAGTTTTAACTTCATGATCAACTTTACAATTTTTATTAAGTTTCTGCTCTGGCAGGGTCACCTGTAATATAGAGCATAGTAGTAGCTATATTACTATAGCCATATTCCATGCTGTCACTCCTCATCTTATCTATAATTCAACTCCTGAATTTATCATTCAGGCTAGACACTAGTAACCAAGATCCATGCAGGCAAAACAAGACATAAAATTATATGACGAAAAAACACCTTTGCAGTAAGGATCTAGAAGACAGGTCCAACAATCTTCAAAGATATGGGTATAACAATGGTATTTCCTATATGTGAAATATATGACAAAGCTAAATGCACTACAACTGAACAAAAAGCTTCTAAGAGACACTTACGGATGCAGTTTGACATATCATATATGGCAGAGTACTCCAAAACAGCAACAGGATTTTGATACAACTTTCTTATCTGAGTTACTAGCCATATGCGTTTACAAAAGAAAGAGGCTTAAAAAAATAATAATCTGGTTTTCATTCTTTGTCTAGGTTACATTAGACTTTCTATGTCTGTCTTGATTTTGTTATTTCTTTTTAACCTTTGAGCGCTATTATGAGGTTGAGCTTTGACTCCCAACTCAGAACAGAAATTTAAACATGCAGAAATGATAGAAGGCAGAGGTTATCAGCGTACCTAATGGAGGGAAATGAAGTCATCTTTTTCAGCAAAAATGAAAAACATAGGGTTCAGGAGATTGGGTATATCATCAGAACCCTTCATTAGTCCTAGAAAACATTAAAGAAAAAAAATCTACTCAGCTGGCTTTTAAGGTGAAATCCAGATTCAAATGCAGCACTCTGCTTCTGCAGTGAAGAGTTTTCATGTCTCCTGCAATATGCAGCCATACATACTCATTTTACTTCCAAGCTACTGTAACCGTAGCTCCTAGAATAACACCTTCCTAGATCAAAACTCTATTCAAGCCACTTTCTTAAGATACAGGCTAAATAGCTGAATTCATAAGACTTGAAAGATGCCTTGTATACTCACAGGCTTGAGCTCTTTTGAACTGACCAGGCAAGTCAACGCTTTAGTAAGCAGTTCAAAATGCCCATTCTGAAAAAATTAGCAAAGGGCAGCTTAGCTATCCCAACTTCTCGAGTAGCGCATATAAGGAAAGCTGGTGTTAAAATAACCACAATCTAACTTTATGGAGTTGCTGGAGGAAAAATAACACTCTCTGCTCCCAAGTGAAGTTTTAGCTCTGCAACTTGCAATGAAGTAGTAAACAGGGAAAGGGAGATGAACTGCAAAGGTGACCGAAGAGCAACATGTGTGCTTGTCCAGATCTGAAATAATAGACACGGTTGCTATCACTCATTCTGAAACCAGGAACAAATGTTCTCACCACCATCTTCTTTGCGTAATTTCCTTCCTACTCTGCTGAAAATATCTTTCTTCTTCAGCTGACAGCCAGATTGGAAGAACAAATGCCAGATCAAGTACTTAAGCTGCACAATATACATATGCACGTGTACCTGCTTGTATTACATCCTTGTATTTACCTACCATAGAGCGATACACCAGCCTGTAATTCTGGATATGTCATCATCAAGTGATGTACAATAACACCACCCCAGCAAAAAACAATGACCCCTAATTTTTTTGCACCATGCTGTTCTTTTAGATATTTCAAGAGAGCATCACCTTCTCTGGAACATGTAAGCAAACACAAATTAAGCACCCATAGTAAAAACAGTACTAGAAAATATGAAAAGAAAATACAGAGATGAATATGTGTCCCCATATCATGCTGCTACTATATTTTCTTTCACATCCTTTAAATAATCCATCATATCAGACAAACATTAGGAGTTACTAATCTGAAATCATCAGAAAGAGAAAAAAAAAGCCTGAATGGAATTAAAAATGCAACATGAATAACATACATTGAAGAAAACCTAAAGGGATGGAAAGCAGATGATTGTTTAAACACCTACATAACAGTTTAAAAAGCTTAAAATTCTCTGAGAAGTTGGATCAATTTTTGCTTTGTAAATGTAGATAGAGAAAGGAATTAAAACCTTTCTAGAAAAGACTATTTATTTGACAGCAAAAATGCTGACAACTCTAAGTAAGCACCTGAGCTATTGGCTGCAGGAAATCAGTGTAACAAACATGGTAGATGTTTTCAGAATTTATAATGTAGATTAAAATAGGCCTTGCCCAGATGCCATATTCTGACAACACTCATTTAGCCCTGAATCAGGTGTCATCACGCAGAGGTGGTAAAGAGAAAGAGTTGGTAGGAGAGAGGTAGCAGTCAAGTCTTTTATATTACCTCCAGACTATATTTTCAGCCCCAGTTCCTCGCCTTCTGGGGCACACAAGCTATATATGCCATCAGTGCATCAGCCTCGCAGATACCAGGTTATTTGCCAACACACAAATGCACACAGAAGCATACTAAGGACCCAAAAAAATCTTCCTTCATTGGTGCTGACACTTGAAATGTCAATCACCTGCAAGAAATGGTAGGCAGAGCTGAACTCTTCCTTCCCATTCCAGCAAAGAGAGGATAGATTCCTAACTAAAAAAGTTTCCACGACAACTGACCCCTTTGAGACAGGAGCTCTGTGGAAATGATTCAGTTATGTCTCCCATAACCTAGTCACCGAATACTTAAGCCCAGCAACCTTCAACACAGCTACTCCTATCAGTCCAAAAAAAGTATTTGCTCTCCCAGGAAGTAAATTAGTTTGGTCTCTAATTAGCCTGACTCTTTCATGGTATTATCTTGCAAACAGCTTTTTTTTCTGTGTAATTAAGGCAGCACAGCATGTCTGCTAGTGATGGGTCCATGCTGATAAATGCTTGGGCAGTGTTGCACACAGGAAAGGAACACATGATCCTCTTCTTGGCTCCCGGCACCCTGTCCCCTAGAGAGCCTCCAGCCCTCGCTGCACCCTGACAACAGATGATCCAGCCATCAGCTACCTGCAGGCACTTGCTGAGCAAGTACTATGGCACAGTCAAAAACTCCTTTCTTCTTTCCAATACAACATTTTAAAGTATCAGTCAGTTACACTTGGTGAGACTCAGGATGAGAATTATACTTTCTCACTGCTTGTGTCACTGGCCATTTTTAAACCATGTGAGGCAGAGGAAGCAACTTGCAGTCTATGTTATCAACATCAGGTGACAACGTGCTTCACTCAGCAACTACTGCGAGAATTGTCCTTGAACTCTATTCAAGACAAAATGAAAGGTCACTGATTCCATCTACATCGAAGGAGTCATTAAAAAAGGCCACCTTCACTTGTAGATTCAATGCATCCAATCTCAAACAACAAAACCAAAACAAAATAAAAAAATAATATTTACAAAGTCACAATATCTGACAGTAGCAAGCAATGTGATATCCAGCTCCCCAACATCTTACTTGTTTATTTTCCTTGCATCTTGAGTTTTCAGCAAATCGTCAAACTTGGACCAATCATCAGAAGGTTTCCAAGCTTCTCTTCCTGCAAAAAAGTCTTGGCAGATGGCTCTGCAAGCGTGTCATGCTGCACTAGGAAATAATCTGGCTATTTTCCTCTCAATAAATATTGGTGCACCAGTTCAGCAGCATCTTGAAGCCATCAAGGAAGACACTCGTGGCCTCTCTTCATTCAGATATTGCTGCCCAGAAACTCAGCTTTCCTTCTGCCTAAAACAATGGCAATGGCAGCCTTCTTCCTTTAACCACTGTGGTATTAACTGTACAGGTGGAACGACAGAAGGTATTTCAAAAAGAAATATGACATGGCATGAATCACAAGGAAAATTACAGGAATTAAGGTAGTGTGTAGAAACATGAATTCATCAGACACTAGGTACTTTCGAATGAGCAGACTCATACTGTAATAAGGAAGCGCGCTGTCATATTAGCAATTTGCCAGTATCCTGCAGAGCATGAAAAGTGTACGTCCAGTCTCATGAATGCATTAGCACAGTGAGAATGATTGCATTTGGTTACTGGACAAACATACTTCCAATTGTGGAGCATGTTCTGCTGTCAAGTCCACAGGAAAGACTGTAGCAAGGAGCAGACTATAGACAAATTTATTGTCCCATTGTGTGAGAAACCCCTAATCCCCACAAAAATAGCATCTTTATCTCGCAAACACACAGCTCAGCCACATGGCAATAGTCTGCTGATATCTGACTTCCCTTAAGCTCCATAGTCTGAGAGCATTAAAAGCACCATCTCTCAAAACTAGACCGCTACAGAATTAGGTGGAGGTTTGCTTTTTGGAACTGCAGGCCAGTCCCAACACCATATGAATGTTTGTAATGTATACTGCAAATGGAGTACCTTGCAGTATATCCAGTTATTGCAAGATGTTGCTGCATTTTGGACTGTGACTGCTGTAGGGCACTGAAAATGAGTGTGAAAGATTTGCAGGGGGGAAAGGAGATTGTATGAGTCATTTGTAAGCACATAGTCAATGTGCATATTCAGTATCGTATTCAAAATAGATGACATTCATTTATATTTCTGATGATGGCAATTTTTTTTTAAAATCCCATCATGTACTTTAGCTTGAATGACTGTTTATTTTATAAACACTTCTAAAACCAGAATATACACCTTTGTTTCAGGACACGCTATTTTTTAAAGCCATCTCACATTGCTGGGAAAATTATCAGAACCACTTTTTACTGCACTGTGTTTTCGATTTCTACGCATTCTATGTATAAACAGCAAAGTATGAGGGAAGCACACTGTACTCCACAACATTCCACAGCAATGTTCCCTCGTGGTTTTGTACTATGGAAATACAACACTCAAACTGTCCTGGTAATAGTTTCCTTCTATGTATGGAAATAACAGTTCTAGTGTAAGGCTAGAAATCACAAAGAGTAGGATTTATTGGAGAATAAAAGATTTCTTACATGTATCCATTAGCTGCAAGCACATCAGCCATGTATCTGATGTTTGGGAGATGCCATCCAAATGTATCATGAATCACAATCACAGATATGTCTGTGCTGGCAGCCAGATTGCAAATGTATGCCTTGATGTGCTTGACTTACACCTCCAGCCCATGGTCTCCACAGTCAAACTTGTCTCCAATATTACATGGGCAGGGTCTTGATTTGTTAGCCATCTACTAATCTGCAGGAAAGCAAAAACGACAAAGAGAAATATAGTTTATTTGCAGCAACAACTGTGATTATGCGGCATAAGCTTCATGCAGTTCTCTCCAGACATCTAGTAATACACGCTTGATCCTGCAAGTTTAAAAGTGAAAGCCCTGGGTGTTTACTGTAAACAGGCTCTGGACACCAGCCCTCTCTGGTTTCCACAAATATTTCTGAATTCTAGTCAGTCAGCATAACCTAGGAATGTGGTCAAGCCAGAAAAAGGGCTGATGTCAGCCCACCACTCCTAGCTTTGTGCCTGGAGCAATCCAGCATGTGATACCTACATTTCCATGTGATAGCCCCACACGCTGTGTTTCATAACCATTCCTCTCATGTGGTCTTACAGCTCCTCCTCGAAGGCTAGCACCTGGTAACCTCTTGCTGTTACTCATGTGATACCTCACTGTCATTGTTGCATTTCTGACTACATTTTCTTCAAGTTTTCATTGTGCATGTCCCCTTTCCCTTCCTCTGTGCGAGGCTTCTACTGCTGCCTACAGACACTTTGCTGGTCCCTTGCATCCCCTGCTGCATCCAGCCCTTTCCCAGGGAACACATCATTAACTGGCATCTCTAGAAATTCTAATAAATCTACTTGAAGAAGGTAAATCATCAAATTATTTTCTCTCTGTGGAGTTACATACCATGAAATCTGAACTGAGAGTGCTCAGAGGAATACAGAAACATACACCAGTGTTGTGCTTATGACATATCCTCAGACATCACAGATACATAATTTCTGCAGGGATATATATTTTCAAGAACAGACTGGAACCTACTCCATTTTTCCTCAAGTGAAGAAAGGTTTCCAAATAGTTTCTGACCTAAGAAGTCTTCTCAGAAGAATCCCTCAAGCTCAGTTTAATTTTTCATTCCTTCAAACTGGAGATAGGCCACTGTAGCACTTCTTTAAACGCAACTAACCTTTGGTACCCCCTACTTTTCCCCTTCCACCAAGCAGTAAGTGGTCATACATAGAGCCTTTTTTCTATGCTAGTTGAAGTAGCTGTTAAATCCAGCTCTGCTGCAACTCTTAACCGATCAGGATGACAGTGTTTGCTTATTAACAAGAGCTAGTCTCTCTTTGCCTGTAAATGCATGCATTAGAACAATATTCCTTGGTCTGCTGGTCCCCTTACTAAAGTGAAATGCAGCATGCTGGCAATAAAAATCAAATGCACTCTTAAATGCTTAACTGATTTTTGTTAGGAGTATATCTTAATCACTTATCCCCTTCTAGATTTTCTAACTAATTCAAACAGATGTCAAGTAAGACCTTTCACACACTTTCAATACTCCCTCCCCTCTTCAACTCCTCTACTACAAATATGTATAACATGGTAAATGATATTAAAAACAAAACAGGAAAATACAGTGAACAACAAAACAAATTCCTACAAGTCCTGCTTCTTTACCCCAGTTTCGCTTTTTTCACAGGACAACGCACTTTGAGAGAACTGGTCCTCTTTAAGAATGTCTCTCAACGGTGCCTGTTTTGAACACAGCTGGTCTCCTGGTCTTCTGCAATTGATCACCACATAATCTCCAAATCCACTGAGCCTGGGTCATCAGTGATGGTGCAGGGTAGAGTTGAACTTGCTGGTTAGACTGACGGCAGCTTCGCCAGCTATACAGTGAGGCAGAAGTACCTTTTTCAAGTCCCGGGCAAAGCAAAGGCACAAGACTTCAAACACACTCAAACAGACTCAGAACAATTGTACCATCATGTTTGCTGACTGTTTTCCTTCATGAGTAGTTCACCTGAGCAGTAAGCAAACAAAAATTGATTTCTATTCAAGAAAAAGACTGGCTTCTTTAAAAATAAATCTGTGTAAAAATACGTGCTAAACCACGAGCTGTGCTTAAACAAAAATAACAGTGTTGCCAAGTTTTAATAAACAAAAACAACATGCTGAATCAGTAGTTCTTTTCAAAACATAATGACTCAAAGAATTTTTGCAAATTACTCACAGAAAGGGGTAAATCATCTTGTACTACTGAGGCTATTCCTACAAATATGTCAACATTTACAGCATAACCTTCCTTTGAACAGAGTGAATGCTTGGTAAAAAATACTAATTAAACTGACATGGATGCATATTTTCAAAAGTCAGTATGAATAGTTCCCAGGAGGGATTAATAGAGATATTGAGTAGGCAATGAGCAAAACACTTTTTGTCCTTATACCCTGTAGATTTATTTGGTACAGCTAAAATACATTTAAATAAAAATTGCAGGAATCTAGGATTTTAACATTTCTTATAAATTGAATTCTAATTTTCACCTATATGTAATTCAGTCACCACAAATTTAATAAGCAGAAGGTTGTTAATTTAGGAATCTGATTATATTTGCAGTTTAGATCAGCTCTTTGCTCTTGTGGGTAAGATGCGCTCTTTGCATTTGTGAAACGTCAAACAAAATACACCTCAAACTTGTCACGGCTCAGACACATGAAGACTTTTAACATATCAACCACTAAGGTTTGATCTCCACCTAAGCAAACAGCTACACTGCTCTCTCTTTTGACTTTTCTTCCAAAGCTTTATGAAGTGTGAATCTCATCACAACTTTAAAATGCTACATGCCTTGCCTTTTTTCAAAAAATTACTCACCATACTTTACAGTCTCACACTTCTATGCACTTTGCCACATTTTATCAAGCCCACATGTGACATATTTACAGCCCAGACCTGGCATTCCCATTGCCTTGATTTACCCTTCATAGTTTCAAGATTTAGGCTATCACATAAGCCCTCTCTAGAAAATAAAAGCAAATAGCAAAACACTTCTGGCAAGACCCAGTTTAGACAGAGAGTCTGATCTGTGAACTTCTAATATTGCGGCCACAGCACAACAGCATCTGCGCTGCTGTCCCACCCACAGCCTGGGTGAGCTTGGGGCTCCAGCATCAAGACAGAAATAGGTAGCAAGACTCAAAACAGCTCTAGTTTGAAACACTTGTGTGCCTTCTCCTTCATCCATCTATTCTTCACACTGCTCAGTAACGCCTCATCAGCCCTTCTCCTGCTTCCTCTATGGCACGTCATCAAAGTAGTAATTCCCTGTCTTCTCATCCAGTGAGCTCTGATCCTCAAGTGACGAGAGTGGAAACTGGAAAAAGTACTCTCCACGATAGTCCATACCATAGCAGGGGCTTCTCCTGTCTTTAATGGGCACCAGTGATGCTTGGATGGCAGAAGCTCAGATTTACTAGTTGCTATTCTTTGAATAGTACTTCTTCAGTGACAGACATTTGGGTTGCCTAAGGCGTATCCCCTCTGATTTCAGTTTTAGTTTGCTGAGTCATTTTAATGTGATTTTGCACTACTTGGCTAATCAAGTTTAAATATCAGAGAATTGTGAAGAGATTTACTTGGAACTAATACTGTTTGTCATAGTTAAAATTTCTTTAAGTGGCTCAGTATACCTCAATTTGTTTGTAGGAGAAAACAGATCTTACTCACGATGAGCAAGCATAAACAGAATATCCTCAGGGTACAATTCAAATCGTGCTTCTACCAACTCATTGGCTTATCGAGTTTTAATGATATCCCCAGGCAAACCGATTTTGCCACATACAGGAGATAAACCGATAACCATTCAGCAGTGCAAAATAAAATGCAGGGTGTATCACAAGGAGGCCTTTGGAGTCATAAGGAGGAGGTGACATTCCACCTTTTATCATAATGCAGTTGGCTGCCGTGCCTGGCTGCACGTAGAGACAACATTCAGCAGCTTTGCTCACTACAGCTCCTGTCTTCCGAGGAAGCCAGATTTCCTCTGCCAGTGATACACCTTTACTGAAAGCTTGGAGAGAGACCGTTCAGAGTGTTGATCATCGTGTTTAGAGCCAAGCCCCCTGAAAAGCCGTCCTCATGAAAATCAAGGAGATGGGCCCCATCTTGTGGACATTTCCTGGAGTGAGGATGGCTGCGGAGCTGTGAACCACGGGGCTTTCGGTGCAGTGTTGACAAGCTGGTTACGACAGCAATCTGCTTCAGATCCCACCTAAACTAGAGCTGTGTCTGGGCTGGGCAGCTAGGGGCTATGTGCAGAAAACACCTTCTTTCTTTCTATCGAGGCAAACCATCCTTCCCTTTATGCAGGTGTGAAGAATCTTGCCTCAATTCGGCTTTTAAACAGCTGGAGGAAAGTTTATGCACTGGCTGCAAACTCTTTGGCTGAACACTAAGGAGAGGGGAAGAGGGCAGAAGGAAATGAACCAGGAGGATACCAGGGCATGCGCCACCACCAAATTCAGCCAGCCAAGCCTGGGAACAATTTATCAGGGTCTAAGAAGCCATGGCACCTGTGAATGGCAGGAGAGCCTGGATCCTCAGTGAGGCTGGAGACACCGTGTACCAGCCCTGGATTTGGAGAGGAGGACAGGCAGGCTTTCACACCTCTGCCACAAAAAGTGTTTACACAGCCTGCAGCTGGGTCCCACACGTGCTATCCCACTGCTACAACACCTGGCTCATTAGTCCAGCTAAGGAGGCTCCGCGCTGGATGCTTATTTTTAAGAAGCTGTGCAGTATTGGGGAAAACAAAAAGGAGAAAGCTGCTGAGCATGAAACACATGTTTCTAGCCCACTTCAAACAGATCTTCAACACTGACAATACAACTGGCATTTTTCAGTTCAGGACAAGCTACAGCAGGCACGCTGCTTTCCCAGCTCCCTCAAATTCATGTTTTCCTGATTAGCAAAATCTTCATGGTGCTCATCCCTCATCTCCTACAAAAATGATGTTATGTATGACACTGCCTTCACAAGCCCACAATAATACTTGGAGGATTTTTCTGAGGTCATGAAGGTGCATAGGAACAGGAGGACCTGGAGATCTCCTGAAGTACTCCTGGAGTATGCAGGAATGCTGCAGGATTGTGACCTGGACGTTGGGCTGCAGAAGATTCAGCTAGTGACCTGGCATTGCCATTTGGGGACACAGGCTAACAGAGACTCGGGTTATCACACAGGAAGCACCAGATCGGCACAGGGATTTTGAGGGATCTGAGGAGGTGTCAAGTTGAAAGTGCCTCTGTAACTCCTACAGTTACACTGGTAGGATAGCAATGTGTGAAACTGCCAAACATTCCTGATACCGAAGGAAAAGTCATATCCATGTAGATAGCTTTAGTGAAAGCAGAAGTAAACAGGGATGTTTATTGTTGTTTAGATGTTGAGTACTTGGGAGGAGATAAGGGTGATAAAGGGGAAGAACCTGAGAGAGGAACAAGGGATATAACGTAAAGCAAACAGTATAATCAAGACTGAGGGGGGTTACCTGTTTGTCAGCCCTGTGCACATCCACAGTTTGGACCAGGATAATAAACTCACCCTTCCCACTGGTTACCTCCACAGCCAGAAGGGTCCGGTTATGTTTCTCCTTGACACCGATGAAAGAATATTAGAAGTGCCTTTAACATTGCCAAGGGATGCCTGGAGGGTGCCCCCTAACAACATCATTCCTTCCTAAATCCTTAACATGGCCAAGTGTTTGCCTCATGCATCAGAAATTCTGCTCAGTATAGCAGTATGTCTGAGACAAATGCTTTGTAGTTAATAAAAATGTCTGTATGCAAAACCAGGGTATTTCCATGTTAACACCTATGACCACCAAGCATCATAACAAAGTAAAGCCTGAAACTACTCAGGTGAAGTCACGAGGAAGTCATGCTCACTAGCAAAGACAAATAGATAAACAGGATCATTACCTTGGGTGTCATAATACAGAATAATGAGGCAAATACAAAGCAAGATAAATTCAAGCAACTATTTAATGCCTAATTGTCATTTAATCCAACTTTGTTTTCACAATCTTCTGTAACTCTTGTAAAACAATAATGAAGTATAAGTTCAAACTATTTTTCTTTATGACAACTTTCAAAACCAGATAGTTTTCTCTTGACTGTTTTTTTCTCTCAAATTAAATCAGACACTGATCTTGAAGCCTAGCGCTACTTTATGCTTTTGTCAAACAAACATTTTGATCCAATCAATCATATCCTTTCTAGCTTCTTCAATATAAGGTTTATCATCAGGTTTCATATCTTCTGGCTTCAACTGTGCAAACCCATGAACTTGTCCAGGATAAACTTTAATTTTATATGCAACTTTACAGTACTGTTTCAACTTCTCATCCAATAAGGTGACCTGTAAAAGAAAGCAGTTTTCCATTATGTTGTGGGTTGTTTTTTTAAGTTTGGCAAACTTGTAATTTCTCATTATCTCGACGTCTTTGTCTTTTCTCCACTGTCACACTTGTTGCTCAGCAGATGAGAAAATCCCTCTTTGGAATATAAGACTGAAACATTTTTTAATAGTGTGGGTGAGTCTGAGAACCTCAACAGTTACTGGAAGATGGTTGGTAAATCTCATTGCCATAAAGGAACAGGCACATTTCTATTCAGACTTACCCTTGTAACCTAGTTTTAAGCTCTGGTCTTGAAAAAGTATATTCCCTAAACCTCAGTGACTCTCAGTTCAAAATATTTTGACAGGCTTAGTAACAGAGTTTAAGTAAACACAGGTTTGGGGTTTTTTTCAGTTTACTGTGCACCAAAAAGACACTGCTCCTGCACAATCTTTTGAGAAGTACACACATCCTTATACATAGAGTACTAATCATATGATTATGTGCCTGTATACATGTGTGGACACATGTTTGTACTCATTTCCATCAAAAAGTCAGAAAATAGGAGAATGAACACTTATTTTGCCCTGCAATCTTAATTCTACTCGTTGTGCAGATTAGAGACAGTACTGTAATTTATTTCATGTTCACTTTTTTTTTTTTACATGGACCCTTTTATTACACAGTACAGAAAATAAGGCATTTGAGGGTCTATGTATTTTTGATGCAGGATTTTTTTTACACAATCTGCACAGATAGCTCAGAGAGAAAACGTATAGAAAATAAAGGTATAGTAATGCATGATAGAAAAAATGTATTTATGAAAATTGTGCCCCTGGGGAAAAGAGACTTTCACCATAAAAAGGGGACAGGGAGTGAAGAATTTGTTTTCTTGTGCAGAGGAGACACGTACTTGGGGGTTAGACTAGGACCCTTAAAGATTCCTTCCAACCCAAACCATTCTATGATATTTGAGACACAGCTCAATGTGCTGAACAGCACAGTTAGAAGTAAGCATTGATTGGCTTCTGCATTCCCAGAGCACACTGCCATTTCCCCAGTTAGACCCTACTCCTACACAACAAACTCTGTGCGTGTTGGTTATGTGATC
Source organism: Todus mexicanus (assembly GCA_013389965.1). Taxonomy (NCBI): domain Eukaryota; kingdom Metazoa; phylum Chordata; class Aves; order Coraciiformes; family Todidae; genus Todus; species Todus mexicanus. Next base: position 13,617 of record WEIS01043957.1, read on the forward strand.
CTTATCACTGAAAAGAAAGAATTTATGCACAGAGGAGGGCACCAGTTTCCTACCCATGCTTACAGTAGGGGGTGTATCAGAATATAGATGGCAGCTAGGAGCCAAAACAGATGCCATAAGTTGTCATCATCTTAGTTAAAATTCATGCCCACTCTTGTGACACAGTTCATTTTACCTTGTTGTATCAAAATCAACTCAATTAGTGATTGGTCCACATCAGGTGGTCCACCACAGTTCAGTTACTAAACTGGAATTACTTTTTTCCACTCAATGTCCAAATTTGGTGGTTTAACTACCTATCCTGTTATCCATAGCAGTTTTTGAGATGTTTGACTCCACTTCGATCTCCCTGCCCGGTTTCACAGTCTACTTGTCCAGCCACTCAGAGACTAATGACTGGTCTCAACTGCATTTCTCATCTTAAAAAACAAGCTTTAAATCACCCAAACAAGATACCAGGGAAGTCGAAGTACAAGCAAAACAAACCAGCATGTCTGATTTCTCATATGTGAAAATGGTTTCTAACAAGCTACGACTTCTATGTGGGATAAAAGAACTGTGAGAAAATAAAAATAATTTCCAGTACAACAGCTTACCTGATCAAAAGAAATAGTGTGATCTTTCTCACCAAAGATGAAAAACGTGGGGTTTAGTAAATTGTATCTTTCTTCAGAGTCCCTAATTATTCCTATAATGTTTTTGAGAAACAGTTTGTTAGTGAGGTGAATGTTCTTGCAAGATAAATGGCAAATTAAAAGACAAAATTTCTATTTAAGTTTACTTGTTATGTCCATTTTTTAGATCAAGACAGTTTCTATTTGGTTTATGGCATTCTTAAATTTTGATACCAATACAGCATATTGCTGAAATAACCATAATTAAAATCTGCAACTCACCTTTGAGTTGAATATTTCTAGGATTTTACAAAGCAATAACTAGAGTTACAAACTATGCATAGTCATGCAAGCCCACATAAGTTTCCATGTGTTCTACACTACCATAGAGGGACACCCCAGCGGCCAATTGAGGATTTTTCAGCATCAAGTGATGTACTGCCATTCCACCCCAGGAAAATCCAACAACACCAGTCTTCTTTGCACCACATTGTTCCTTTAGATACTTCAAGACAGCATCAGCTTCCCTAAGACATATAAACAAAAGTAAGTTAAGGAATTTCTT